>CAIGRB010120946.1:67286-108495 GCA_903798255.1 Fraxinus quadrangulata
TGGATATTTGCCAACGAGACAACCATCTGGTTGGAGTTTTAGGGTTTTGGGGGACATGGGCAGCCCTATACAAAAAAATTGCCGTTCTAATTTCTGTTTTATTTCAGAAATGAATTTCAAGATTATGGCAAAGAATAATACTATTTAACTCAAGTTATATTAAGAATAAGTTCATGTGATGGTGTCAAATTATCAAAATAAATAAAATAATATTATTCATTTAAGTGTGTAACTGATTGAACCTCGTAAATGTAAGAATTTGAGAATCATTTAAGAAGGACAATCACATAATTGACATCTAGAAGTTAGTAGTATAGATTCATAGTATTACTCAACTAAATAAAATTACTAGTTAAAATTTTTAGATGTTATGATCCGAATTAATAGAGAAGATTAGCTTATTGAAATTTTAGAATACAGGGTAGTTACTAAGGAAATCAAAATGGTAAAAATCACGGATTAACAAAGAGTAATTTGCATTTTTTTTGGGTAAATATCAAGTTTTTGTCAGCAAAATGGATAGTAGTACAAATTTCAATACAATAACACAAGGCAGGCACCATCCTGGTAGTAGCAGCCCTGAGGCCACTCCCTCCTCCTCCTCCTCCTCCCCTCCTTGGTAATGGTATAAGTTTTGCAGGCGCCTCTCTCTCTCTCATATCCTGCTAAAGGCTTTTCTACACTATCTCTACAAATATATTTAGATCCTATCAGAAATTCAGATCAACAAAATATAAACATGGTAGGGTCTCTTTCTATATCTGTGTTTAAAAACCAGTCTTTGAATTTTCATCTCTAAATTGATGATTTTTTGTTTGATGATCTTGTTGCAGTTGGAGAATTCATCACAGCTTCCCCAGTGGCTTTTGGCCCTCTTGACAGACAAGTTCTTCAACGCCTGCTTAATTCATGAGGGTGTTAAGAAGAATGAAAAGAATGTCTTTTGCTTGGACTGCTGTGAAGGCCTTTGCCGTCACTGCCTCTCTCTTCATCGCTCTCACCGCCTCTTACAGGTTCACTTTTCATAATTCTCATATAAAATAATTAATCCCACAATTTTTTTTTTTCTATTCCATCTTTGCTTTTGTTAAAATTCAACCAAGTTCTTAAGATCATTTTACAATTTGCAGGTAAAAATTTCTGTTTTCTTGAGAACGCACTTAGTGTTATCCAAAATTGCACAAACTCTTCAATACTGCAATCTTATAAATTGTGGGTTGATTTGCAGATAAGAAGATATGTTTATCATGATGTTATAAGACTAGGGGATGCTGAGAAATTGATGGATTGTGGTCATGTTCAAGTAAGTAGTGATTACTTGTATAATGAAATGGAAAGAATTGAAGCATTATTCTTGTAATGCGTTTCTTCGACTTTTTTCTGTAGTCTTACACTACAAACAGCGCAAAAGTTGTATTTTTAAATAAAAGGCCCCAGACAAGGCCATCCAGAGTCTCTGGCAATCTCTGCATCACCTGTGACAGAGCCCTGCAAGACTCATACCTCTTCTGCTCTCTGTGTTGCAAGGTCCATACAATTCTCTCTTTCACACACACACACACACACTATAGAAAATTTCTTGACTTTTCATGGCCTAGTAAATTTTGATGGTGACCCATTTCATGTTTTTAGTTGTTTTTTTTGTCTTCTGTACTTTCTTTTTTTCATTCCGCAGCTTCAACATGCACTGAGAACTGGGGCTAAGCTCTCAAAGTATATTCGCAAGTATGAGCTAATTGCGTGGCCAGAACCGGGATTGGACGAGGGCCAAATGACCCCTGACTCGGTGCTTGAAACGACCGGTTCGGTGAGAACCGAATCCGGTTCTAGCAGCGGTGGTGGTGCCGCCGCCTTAGCGGACTGTTTGAATCTTTCATGTACAGCCACGACGGAGGTCGTGAGGAAGAAGAGAAGCAATGTGTCGGGGTTCCGGTCTGCATTTCGACCAGTTTCGGATATCTCAGAGGAGGCTATGATGAACCGGAGGAAGGGTACTCCACACCGGTCTCCACTTTATTGATTTGCGTACGGACTAGTGATGAAAGAGTATGGAAGAGGGAGTGGGGGATTGATGACAGAATTCGTATTTTATTTTTTGTTTTAAGGACATTTTAGAATCGAAATTTGACACCCCAATTTTGTAGAGTACTCTCCCTTCCATAAAATTGGCATATTTTCTGTTTGTAATGATCTGTCTGGTACAACAGCCCTCTTTTGACCAATGCTAATTGTTCCTCTTTAACTTCACTATAAATTTGGAACCGGCAGTGTTGTGATTGCAAAAATTGACTGTTTTTTAAACAATTGAATATGGCATTCTGTCAACGATGTGGGCAAAAAATCTGGCAAAATGGCTTATATCCGAGTTTTTGACTTTGGGATAACTGAATTCTTTTCATAATTCAAATATTAATTATCTGCGACGCATCATTGAATCAAATTTGCAGTCATTACAGGACACCCCGAATGTAGCAAAACTTAAGAAAGATTAATACATACAGATCTATGTACAAACACTTACATATATACACACAAAATATGTGAAACTGAGCATCCATTGATGATCGGTCATTCATTATGATCTTCAGCTTTACCTTTCATCGGTTTCCGGTAGGTCTCCTCCATCTTCTTGGCCATCACATAACCAGCATTTACAATTTTTTGACATTTGGTACATTATAATTCTGTGCAATATATACCCCAAAAAATGTGCCTACCATGAATGTAAAGCTTCTTCTGATTATAGCCATTTTCTTGTGGGTACCTCAAGGAGAAGATTTTTCTTTTTTTTGAAGATTAATGGTGGAATATTTGAATGGTGATTATATATAGTGGTTGGGTGGTGTATAATAATGTTCTTTCCAGGCCCTTTCTTGCATAAACCCCTTGTTCAAGCGTCAACCCATTTGTTGTTTGTGCGACACAAAAAAAAAAAAAAAAATTATATTCCATTACGAAGAAAATTTTGGGGATTAATATTAATTAAATAAGATCAAGGCAAGTGCTTGGCAATTCTCGAAAAATAATGGATTTCTTAATTGAGATGACTTGGATCGAGTCTACGCAACTGACTTGATATGGTCATAAACTTTCAATAAAATACTTTGTTTGGGTTGGGTTGGATAAAGCTTTGAACAAGTCAAAATCAATTCATGTTTGGGTTGGACGAAGCTTTGATAAAGATGAGTAAATTTGGCTAGAGAAGATTGAAGTTTATAACATCATGTAATACTTAGGGAAAATTAGGGCTGAGCTCTATAAACATAAGTGGTTAAGGGCCTTAACCTTCGAAAGTACAGTTTTAGGTTCTCAAACCCATTCACATACGTTAATTTGGTTGCCATGTGACGTAAATAGTTAAAATCAAACCCGACTTTAAGGTGAATTGGAGAGAATGTAAGTGATTTGATAGTTTTATTTTACAACTTCGAATTATGTGTGATTTTTTCGATCATGGAGACTCAAATTTAATATATGGATGAGTTGATAACCTTTTAACTTTACTTTTGAAGGCAATCATATCGGGTGCAGACTTGAGAGTTATTTATTCAAGAAAAATGCTAAGTGTACATAATGGACACCATAATGGTGTCCATAATGTACACATGTTAGCCTCCCATTGGAGGGTTGCCTGTCGCGTCAGGTGGCCCCCCAATAGAGAGCCGCCATGTGTACATTATGGACATCATTATGGTGTCCATTATGTACCCATAGCACATCCCTTTATTCAATTATTACATGATGTAGTTCAATGAATTAGAAAACTTGTTGGAGAAGCCATCTATGGAAAGAGAAATTAAGATGGTCATGCAATTTTCTCACCACCAACTTATTAGCGTTTAGCCCAATTTTTTAAATTTCATTTTCTTCTTTAAATTTATTTACAGTCGCATATTTTATAATATCCACAACTTTTATCAATATTTTAATCATAAATTTCATCAAATTTTATCAGTATCTATCAAAAATATGATTTTTAACAAATCGAACGGGATCTAAAATGTTGTAATTTTAGAATATTGTTCCTTCATGAACTCTACAAGTGACGCAATAGAGAATAAAATTTCAAATCTATTGGAGCCAATATATTCCAATTCATTCCACAATCAATAAAATTATACATTATACGTACCCTAAAAAAACAGCATAAATAGACGAAAAAGTAGACACCCGTGCACACGTACTTAAAAGAAGACAATATCATTAATTGATTAAATTAAACAGTATAAAATATAACATCATTCTTCCAAGTGTTTGCCTGTGGTGGCGGTATTCGGTTCCAGGTGGGTCTCCTCCGCCACCTTGGCCTTCCAGTATTTGCATGCCGGGCCGTAGTTAGGTTTCCGGTAGGTCTCCTCCGCCACCTTGGCCTTGCAAACAGCAGTTTCAACCATATTTTTTATGTTTGGTACCTCATACTTTTGTGCAATGTAGACTCCACCAATCATCCCTATCATCACTGCAAAACCGCTTCCGAATATACCCATTCTACGTTTGAGTAATTGAAATTTTTTTGTGGGTTTGATGAGAATTTTGATTTTATTTTAGACTTGTTTGCATAATTGATGAAGGATGATGGGTTTGTAATTGACTAATATATAATAGTCTTTGGTGTGGTATTGTGCAAGAATATTATTTTATATGTTCTTGCGAGTTAAGGTAATCTGCTAACTCCTTCTCCAAGGGTCAACTTTTTACAAGATTTTGGTAATTTCATTTTTATTGGATACATTTATTTGAGAATGCTGGTTGACCCCATTTTTTAAAAATATATTTTGGAAAAAAGTGATTTTGTTTTTTGGGATAACGTTTGGTTAAAATGTGTGAAAAATCTTTGTGCTTGTATTCAAAATTATTTTATTAAAAAATGTATGATTGAAAATAATTTTGAGAAAAATTGTACGAAACAAGCTCTAAGGATTACAAAATGCCTCGCTCCTGTCCCAACATTGAATCCGGGTGGAGGCGAGGACTATGTTTTCGATCTTAACTGCATTAAAAAATATAAATAAATAAGTAAATCGACCAGAAAATGTGAATATATAAACAAAGGGCAGACACAGGAGATGTCATTCTTTGCACAAGCCGCTATATCCATGGATGGTCCATTGTCCATGCAAATCACCCAATCATAAAAAGTCTAGCTTCAACACTATCCATTCCAAAAATTGGCCACTAATTTCACATTTCTCTGCTCTATAAAATACCAAGCAAGTAGTCATAGAGCTTGCAATTTCGTTACCGAATAAGAAGATATTTGGTTCAAAGGTTATCTCTCTTCTAATTTAATAAACAATATATTTTTCACTTGTGTGTCCTCCCACAATATTCAATGCCCTCCGACTACTCCCTCCATCCCCAAAAAGGCCACCAAGTGCCCAAGAGATACCCTCAAGTTGGGTGTTTGAGGTGACTGGTTAGGGCTAATTCATGAGGTGATTGGAGCAAAACCTAATAGCAAATGTTGTACCCTGTTGAAGGGTCTGGCCAATCTTGAAGCTGGATTGTGTTTATGTACTGCTATCGAGGCCAATCTTGAAGCTGCATTGCAAACTTAGAAATTCTTGTGGCAAGAAAGTGCCTAAAGGCTCTGTGTGCTAATAACTTGCTGGTGACACGACTTCTTGCGACTGTGTACTTGCATTTGTAATAGTATTGCCAAGTAAATGGAAAAAATCCTTTTCAATTGCTGTTTGTTAGTTGTGAAACTGTTGGGTACAGATTTTTTAAGTAAAACACTTAGACGGGATTATTAGACTGTTGGATATTTTCAACATATATGGGGTCACACGTTGTATATCAAAATATGTGGTAATATCATTTAAATAATAGCACCACACATTTTGATATCCAACGTGTGGCCGCATATATGTTGAAAATATCCACCAATCTCCCACTGGGCCATACGTGTAATCTTACAAATGTGCTCAACCTTATGAGCTCAAAATTTTGCTATCATTATTATAGGTATTACCAAACAATCTCGTCCATTAGTCATATTGATATAGGATCAAAGCGATTTTCGTCACATTTAACGTGACTAAATCCATCAATGGTCACATACACCCATACAACCAAATGACATAGATCAATCATGGGAGTGTAGCATGGAAATTACATGTTATGTGATCCAAACATGTCTATTTCCAACTGGTCCAACCTTATTTCTTAAGTGAGATCAATATTGAACATAATAACAGAGTGAAATGAACTGAATACTTTATTTCCGTACAGAATAATATCCAAATACACAATTGTGTCCAAAACATAAAGCAATGAAAATACAAACTCCCACTAAAACATGATATCCTCATGATATACAACACCCATACGAGCAGTGTGCACATGAAAGACCTTGGGTGTCAATCCCTTAGTAAGCGGATCCGCAATCATGGAGTTTGTCCCAATATGCTCTATGGAAATCTGTCCACTCTGTACTCTTTCCTTCACAACTAGGAACTTGATGTCAATGTGTTTTGACTTAGATGAGCTCCTGTTGTTATTGGAATATAGAACTGCTGAGTTATTGTCACAATACAACTTTAGTGGTCTTTCTACGCCATTCAGAATGCGCAGCCCAGTGACAAAATTTCGCAACCATATTCCATGATTAGATGCCTCATAGCATGCTACAAACTCTGCTGCCATAGTAGAAGAAGCTATGAGTGTCTGCTTGGCACTTTTCCAAGAAATAGCTCCTCCAGCTAGCAGATAGATATAACCTGATGTGGATCTCCTGCTGTCTTGGCATCCAGCAAAATCAGAATCGGAGTACCCTATGATCTCCAACTGATCCGATCTGATATACGTGAGCATGTAAAAGGAATACTCCTATCATGTTTATTGATTCGTAAAAGGTACACATGGGGTCGATGGGGAGGGGACTTAAACCTTACATGGAGATACTATCTCCAGTACAAAAGCAAAAAAAGTAATAGCTTAGAAAAGTAAATGAAGAGACAGAGAGCGAGAATGTAATTCAAGAAATCACATTTTAATTTCCTGAACAATATATTTAATAGACCACAGTCCACCCTCTTTAGATTGGAGAAAATGCATAGCTCATAGAGTCTACTTCAACCCATATTTGAATGGATTTTTTTTTTTTTCAATATATTTTTTATTTTTAAAAAAAAAAATTGTTCCCCCCTGGCTCCGCCCCTGGTACAAATCTACTATGAGGGATATGATTTTGTGCAACACTCCATTTACCTTAAGAGATAATTTTGTCAAAGACAATGCAGAGACTAAATTGAGCGAAAATCCTTCCAGATGGAGGCAGGTTCAATCGTAGTTGATGAAAAGCCCCCACACTAGGAAAAAAAATCCATCACTGCTTGATATGATAAGCATCTTGAGCCACTGTATACAGGTTTGAAAGAATAACGCCGTGAATCCATCCATCCCCAAGACAGATGCTATCCGCATTCTTCAATAATCTCATTGATGGTCGGAGTTGTGTTAAGCTGCTGATTGTCCTCCTCTCTTATAATATCCAAATCTTCATTGGTGAAGGAAACTGGTTCTGTACTAAAAATTCTCTGGAAATAATTGGCGGCGGACATCTAAATCCCCTCTCGATGTTGGATTATCCTCGTGAATTTTTCTAATTTTGGTCCGATTAATCTCCAAGTGGACTTCCTAAAGTTTGTGAGCATATATAATGCACACTACTGAATATCAAACAACATTTTCACTTGTTTTTATTCCTTAAATCTATCCTATTTCGACCAATTTAACATAACAAACATGCCGCGTATGGAGGTGGTTAAATTTCACTTGTTACTTTATTGCCAAACAAGAAAGGAATAGAGGATGGAAATTAAATTCCTCAGGACAGGTCCCAGTAAAGTAGACTGTAAGACAAAACTCTTAAGAATTGACTCTATTCGTTCACCAACTTTCCACATGCAATATCCAAACTGATTCGTTCCAACGGTTAAACGCGCATCTTACATGAGCAGATATAAACACTATGATCGGTCAAAAAAAACCCAAAATTTTGAATGTAGGCTTAAACAAAAAAAAGAAGAAAACAAAGATTCTTGAGTACATGTCAGCTACAAGTACCTTAAAGACATACGCTAGGATCTTTTATAACTTGAGACAAATTATCATTGGAACCACCTCTTGAGCTGCTTGGAGCCTTGCTTCTTGTCATCAGTTGGATTAGAATTGTTCTGCGTAAATTTGGATCTATATTGTTCGATCAACATATCGAGTTTATCCACTACATCTCTTCCCAATGGATCATTATTCTTTTTACCTCTTTTCCTTGGATTACTATCTTCTTTGGGTTGTTTAGTTAGATCTTACAACCATCTTCTTTTTCTTTTGATGTTTGTGCCTTCCACCTGTTGTTGCGTATGTGCATTTACCAATGATAATGATTCTCCGCCCCCAGGCTTCCTTCTTTTCTGCTGGTTCAATACCTGCTGATTTGAGCCTTTTAAGGTTTTCGCGGGTAAGGTACTATCTATCCTACTTCGCAGAGAACCTTTCTGCTTCTTCATAGCCCTGCCTTCTTCAATTGTAGTTACTTCGATAGCCTTGTTCTCCACTTCACCTTCGTTCTTACCATCAAAATTCTTTAACGTCTTATCGACTCTTGATTTCCACTTTCTGGGATTCTTGTTTGCAAGGGAATTCTGGGGGCTTACAGGGTCGTTTTGCTGCAAATCCCCAACATCATCAAGAGAAACTTTCCTCTGAGCTTGAAGTTTTTCTTTACGAAGCTTCAGCATCTGGACATTATCTAAAGCAAACTCCACAACCGGACGACGCTCAGAATCAAAAGTATCTGCAAATCATTGAACCAGCACGCTATATTAAAATGGATAATTAGCTTCGACAAAACACAGTACAAAATATCTGGCTTTTATATAACAGGAATGATTTATTTTAAGTAAACCTTACACCAGTATTTACTTTGGTGCAGCAAATGCTTACAATTTCTGATAAGAGAGAACGTTAAGTACATTTGGTGAAGAAACACCTTACCGGGATTATTGTTAAGAACTCTCAGGGCCACAAGTGCATGTTGATGCTCGGTGAACTCTACAAAGGCTACTCCGCGTGGACGACTTTTTTCACCTTCCTTCCCTTTCTTATCTTTTAGTAACTTCAACTGCACATTGATCATACGGTTCTAGAAAAATATAGAAATGCCAAAGGGAAACAATCAAACATGCATAAGAAAAGCACATCTGACCTGCCGAATGGTAGGTTTTTGCTTTGTAGCTCGAGAAGTGACTGCATCTATGCAAAGTTTTTTGAGATTTTTTTCTTCCATCGACTTCGGCACATTGTATATGATGAGCCTTGTTTTTGATACATGAAAGTTTGGAGATCGAAGCTTAGTCATCTTTTCCTCGTGCAGCCTGTGTAATAGTTCAATAGAAAATGACTATGCAAAAGTTTAAAAACTTCAAGAAACAGCATCATAACATTCAAGTACACGCTGATGTATAGAAGTAAGCAACATTGACCACAGTAATCATGAGAATCTCTTTATAACATATTTGTTTTCAAGACGGTTCTGCATATTGAATCAGTATTTCTCAAAGTTGTCCATTTGTTATGGTTTACATTCTGTAATTCCAGAAACTCGACCCAATTCACCAACAGAAAATAGAAAACATTCCAAAGATTTCAAGAGAAAAAATCGAACTGGCACTATCAATCGAAATGGTTGTGCCTCCAGAATGTGGCACCATTGGTAGTGGCCACATTCCAAATAGTGGCCACCATTTTCTAACAAACCCCAGTAGATACATAACAATCCCACCAGGGGTGGAGCCATGATTCTGGTTCAGTAGGGACAAGAAGTACAGGAAACAATTTCAAAAAGTCAAATTAAAAAAAAAAAACTAGTTATTTCCTATGGCTTTTCACAATATAAGGTGTCGTATAATAACTCAGATCTTGATTCAGCTCCTAAAAAAAACTGAATCATTAATTCTGCAGTAGCAATCAGACAAGCTCTTTTTGAGGTTGCATTTTCTTGTTAGTTTGCAGCATCAATGACACTGTAATAAGCTTGGACAGTTTTAGTACTACCATTCATGCCTGATGCTCATATTTCTTGGTTGAGCTGTATTTAATTCGGTGACAGTTATGTCATGAAAAAGAAGGGAGACAAGATTAAATACAGATAGTGCAGAGGGCAGAAGCTAGCTTGAACATGGATGAATGGGGCTCATAACCTACACTTTATATATGCTCAAGTTACTCAGTAAATTTCTCTGCATATCACCTTATAAACCAAACATGAAACTACTAAATCACTTGAAGAAAAAATAGGCCCTTGATTGGCCCCCATTTTCTAAAACGCATTTTTTCTCAAACTCATTTTCAATGACATGTTTAATGGGACCCACATCTTTTATCAACTTTTCAACCATGCATTTCATCAACTTCTATCAAAATCTACTAAAAACCTATTTTTTTGCTAAACCAAACAAGGGCCAAGTTTTCTGGAAATAAAGCCTAATAAATCAGAATGCAAGAACACTAATTTGTGAAAGTAGAATTCAAAAATTCAAGAAATCTCACATCAAGAACACTAATTTGTAAAAGTAGAATTCGACAATAATATGTTCTTTTAAAGTTATAAATGCTCATCAGCAGTACAATTCAGTGTGAGTAAGAAATGACTTTTGCATGATTGAACCAAATAAAGATGAGAATAAATACATAGAAGTTAAATTGGAAGTCCAAGATTCAATTCACATTTATCTAATTCTGTTCTTTAAGCAACTCCATTCTGCTGTACCAAACACTCTTCTTTGAACCAAAGGATACAATAAAAAAGGACTCTGTTTTAGGGAGCCTATACCACTCATCCAAGTTTAACGAGCAAAAATAATGTAAAGTGTAAGACAGAAAAATAAATAATGAGCATGGGAAATTACAAAGTCCTGCTGCCAGAGTGTAAGACCGGACTGTTGACTGCAGCCTCTGCCAGAATGCTGTCGAAATGCCAATGGGGAACTAGGATTCAATAATTGTGAAATTTGGGATTGACTAGCAGTTTAGGCGATAGTTTGATTTGGGCTAGGTTTTCAAAGACGTGGGCTGGGTTTAGGACTTTAGCGGCTAGTGGGCCGATTTTCAATTTTCTAAGAGTACCAAAATATTTTTAAAAACTCAAGTCCCAGCCCAGTGGGGGCCTGTCATAGCTCCGCCCTTGAATCCCACAAATTAAGTGTCAGTTGTCTCAAGGAACACATCTGCTGATTTGAAGTTCAAGTCAGCCTAAATACTGTTAAACGTTTCAGGAAAAGAAGAAAGAAAAAAAGGAAAACTGGAATTCTATACAAAAACATTTTGTTCACGAGGATAGATGACCAAATTAAGTAGTGAGGCCCCTACCTTTCATACAAGCTTGTTGTCCCTAAAAATCCCAAGATGAAATAACCAACACAGAGACTTTTTACTAAAATAAGAATTTAAGGCCATCCAAGATGGCCTCTTATGACATGGCTAAGGCAGGATTTGTCATTCATTACGTAATCAAATATCCTAAATTGTTTTTTCTTGTCTGCTGCTTACTAATAGAAAGATTTTCGTAATACTTACTTTTTGCGCTTTGACATGTCACTTGATGAAACTCCAGCAGCAGCAGGTGTCCCATCCATAATAAGACCCTCCTGTTAAGAAATGACCAAACATGAATTCAATTGGAAGTTATAGATATGTGACAATACAGACAGAAAATCCAACAGAGACAACATTAAATTACTTGACAAGCAGCTGGCATTTATCTAACTTTCCAACGATTGACAAGAAAAAAGAGAGGACTTGTAAATCAACCTTCGCCAGGTAAAGATTGCGGTGATCATGCTCCTCTTTCTGGACCTACTCCTGTTCCTTATCCTGAACTGTTTTCTTGTCCAAGGCCCTAAGGACTTTCAACTGTCTACCTTTTAGAAAGATACCCAAACCAGCTCCATCATTGGCTGCTGAAAATACAGAATTAGCAGCATCTGCTGTTTTAAAATTCAGAAATCCAGTCCCCCTGGGTCGCCTGCAGAAATGTAGTCCAATATTCACAAAACAGTAATGATGATTAAAGAGATGTTGAAGCAGATTTAATGAAATATTCGTCCGTACTTGGTCACTTGATGAAGAACTGGGAAAAAGGACTGCACTTCACCAAATGCAGAGAAACGTTGTTTCACTTCTTCATTTTCAATGTCAAAAGGAAGATTGGTAATGAAAATAGTTCGGTGCAAGTCATCCTCTCCTTCAGCCTGTTTATTACTTGTTTGTTCACTTCCTAAAGTATTCGCTTGTGCTACTGCATTGTTACTGGATGCATCAACTGATTTATCTCGTACTTGAACGATTTCAACTTTGTTTTTCCCCTCAAGTGATTCGGGGTCGGCATTGCCAGAAGTGGCTGCATTTCTAGAAGATGATGAAATGAACTTCTTGAGTACGTTTCTGGCAACCTCAGCTTCCACAGAAAAATCAACTTCATCGGTACTATCATTTTCTTCAACTGAATCCACCTCTTCGGCTGCACCATCAACACTATGAGATTGTGATTCTCTTGTAACTTCCAAATCATCATCCTCCAAATCACTACTACTGCCATCTTCTCCTTCAGAGTTGTGATGTCCTGTAAATACAGTATAGTGTGATCATCTTGATCCCCAAAGCCAAAGTTATCAAGTCACCTTGAATATGGCACCCTGCAAATGTTAGGGAATTCTCATGAATTCAATTAAGAAATACAGTTCCGATGCTTGTGCATTTGCATCATTGAGTAAATAAACAAACTTCAGTCAATTATTGAACAGAGTGTCTTCAACCAACAAACTGTGAACAAGATGGATCTGAAGAGAAGCTGAGAAGCTTTGATTCTGTTTCTCTAACTCAATTGATATTGCAAAATGCCAGCTAAGACTAACAAAACTTCAATCATGAATTAAGGTGTATTCATAACATATTACACAATGTTGAAGCACTCAAAATTTTAGTATTTGGCCAATTAAGGGAAACAAAGTAGAATAGAAGGTGTAGCATAAGTACGGATTTGGATATTTAAAGGACAAATTACCGTCTTCTAAGGCGGCAACAGAATTACTGCCAGAGGTATAAACCTTTTTTGGAACAGCCCAATCAACAGCAATGGATCTTTTACCGAAATGTTTACCATTAAATTTCTTGATAGCCTGTATATGGAGTAAATGAGAGAAAGAGTCAGAATAACAATCATTGTCCACAAATGGAAGCTTGTTCTTGAAAAAAAAATTTAATGATGATGAAAGCTAATTATATGTATTGAAGGCTAATTAAATGTCACACCAAGAGTGTGACTAAGGCCAGGAGTCATACAAATGCTCTTAGAATTCAAGTAGCGTAGATGTCAACATGTGCTATATAAGGTGTTCGTCAAGCTATATAATGGCACATCTTCAGAGCTTTAAGAGACAAAAAGTATACTCTAGGAAGTGGGTTTGGGATCTTCTATTTCCAAATCTATCCATTGCCAGTCTTCAATATTGATATCATCTTTCCTCATACTAATATATCCCAAAAAGCTCCTGAATCAAGATCTAGTAATAGAGATCTCTATCTCAGAATAAGTATGCCACAGACTGATTAGACAAAGCATGCCTGAAGATACTCTTACACTAAGATCTCTCCAACATAAATTTCTCCTGAAGATTGATCTATTTTAGTCCCTTTTTTTTCGTTTCTTAATTAAGAAGCAGAGAAGCTACTAATCAAGGCTGGTGGATTGCATCACCGGAAGGAGCAACAAGGTTACAATTAAGAACAAACTGAACAGTATTCATCAGACAGAGGGCATACATTTTCAGCTTCCTACTTCGACGTGAATTTAACAAATGCAAATCCTTTAGATAACCTGCAAGAGGTAAATCAAGAGTGAAATTTACAACTAAAAAAGTAAGTACCAATGGGAGTAAATTACAAAAGATGGAATTATATATTTACCCAGTCTCAGAATTTCGAGGAATAAAAACTTCCCATACACATCCTACAGAAGCAAACATATCTTTTATCTCAGCAACTTCAGCCTGCTATCAATATTCCATAAAAGCAATCTTCTTAACATGTATCATTAAAATCAAAAAATAAGATTGCCCCACTATAAATTGTTAAATTTCAAGAGAAGAAGATGACCTTGAAAGGAAGATTCCTCACTATTAGTTTCCACTTCTGAGTTTTAGAGCCCTGGTCAAGACATGCAAGAGTAAAACAACTTTGTGTCCCTCAATCACAAATAAATGGAGGAAAAATTATTATGCAAATTATTGTTAATTACAGTGGTGATATGTAAGATCTAAAACAAGTATGTCATGTTAGGACTTCAAACAATTTAATTGATGGTCAATGACATAATTGTACAATATACACACCAGAAAGCACCTTGGCTGGTGTGGGCTAATCTACTCATAGATAATCAAGATTGTGTCTTAACAGAATGGCTTTGACACCCGCATGGTGCTTAACCTAGAACACTTGGACAATATGTTAGTGATGAACTCCAATGATTTACTGAGGTGAGTAAACAATATGGTAGTACTACTGATTTTGTTGCAAACAATACATACACAAAAAAGCACCTTGGCTAGTGTGGTGGGGTTAATCTATCCGTAGATAATCAAGACTGCATCTTGATAAAATGGCTTTGGCACCAGTATGTTGCTTTACGTAGAACACTTTGACCATATGTTAGTGACGAAATTTAGTGATTTACTGAGGTGAGTAAACAATTTGGTAGTGTTTAACTACTGATTTCGTTGTGTACTGAGTTTGGTAGGCAGCAGAGAATCAGCTGTTGGGTGATCATACCAAGGAATTGTTTTACACATCGGGAGCTTATTCTTTTTCAGGAAACCACCCCTAGGGAGCTACCCCTAGAATAGAGGAAAAGTTCCCTCCACAATTTCAGGAGTTAATAGATTCTTAACTGTGCTAGTTCCTCCCTCTGGCGAAGCATGTTCTCTGCTCATAGACCACTGGAAGGTTACCAAAGCTACAACTTCCACATCCCATGTTTGGTCGGAGGTAACTCCACATTTTAGGGAGTTCAAAAAAGATGCGGACCTGGTCAGAGGAGCATTCTAGGTATTGATGGCGAATTGTTTGGTTGAATACCTTGCGTAGGCAGTCCGAGGCAGGGGTTCATTCGACCATATATAAAAGGATTTGTAGTGCTCTGTTTATGTGGACAAGGTTAATGGTTCTTGTTTGTCCAGGGTGCAACCTGGACGACTCATGAAGTCGAGGTGGAGTCATGTAGTCCAGTAGGTTATGAAGTTCTACAATGCCAAGACCTTTGCCCATTCTTTGAGCTTCACGTGTTTTGACGCACAATTAGAAGGTGCAGAGAAGCCTTTTTTACACAATGGACAATGCATAGTTGTTTTACAAAAATAAAAAGTGCAGCAGACTGACTGTAGGCAGCATTCGAAACCTTAGGCAGTTCAGACTTCAGAGTCGAACTGTGGCCGGACTACCATTCAAAACACCAGAAAGCAGGGAATTACACCAAGTAATTTCATCTTAAATTCATTATTTTTAATAATGTTCGACAACTAGTAATGAAAGCTAAAATAAGTTAGTCAATTGCTTCATACAGGCATTCAAATTGATCCAAAGACAGCAACTTTACCTGTCCACCAAGCTGACGTGCCCAAATAGATAGCCCCTGTATCTGCTTTTGGTGCAACGCATGCACGGGCCGATTTTACACTCGTAAAAAGTACAGAAGCAGCATCCATTTTACATCCATCTTGCGCTAGCCCTACACATGATCATATATTGAGGCACACCATCATCCCAAACAAAAATAATCAAATCCTCTGAGGAGCATATAAGCTGGTCGGCTAATTAAGGAACAGCACAATGAGGAAACAATACTTGAGATTTCTACTAAAGATAATTAATTATAAAATGGGTAACTGTGAGAAAGTTTCAATAGATACTCAAAATTAAAACAAAAGATATCAAGAGACGACAAGAAGCTACTATGACTTAACCCGATGATTTTTGAGTCGTCTACATGAATTAATTTTCCCAATTCCATCTGGTCCATCAATACTTCTACTAGAAGATCCTATGCAACTAGATCCTTCGCAAGCCTTTTAAAGAGAAGTATATATAAACCTGTAACCTAACCCCCACCCACCCCCAAAAAAAAAAAAATGCAAAGAATTCTCGTGAAAGCAGCCCCATGTGTCTATAATTATTTTATTTGGACTGTTCTACAACTACCTCATGGAAATTAGAGCAAAAGCAGTAGTTGTGGGGGACAAAGCAGAATCTTGAAATTTTGCCAAGAAAAGGATGCAAAATATATGATAAAGAGTCCAAGGAACAGAAGAGATGGTTTTACAATCAATTCCTTATATATTTCCATTTCAGAACCATAGAGAAGCTTAACAACGATCCATTTCTATTTTCTTGGACAAGAATCAACAATGCTATGCATGTCTTTCCAGTAATATAATATTTTTTCCCCTGCTGCTCCACCTTGATGACAACCTTAACTTGGAAGCTTCATACACAATTAGTTATGAATAATTTCAGGGAAAAACTAAGGTTCTGTTAACTTTAAGAGGTAAGGGATTTGAAAATTTTCAACTTCTGAGTTTGGACAAGTGGAGGTAAAAGGAACATAACGCTTAATAAGATTCACAACATTTAATTTATGTAATACCATTTTCCCACTCTTATCAATAATTCAGTTCAAACACCACGCTTTCTTGACAACTGCTTGTTACTATGATAACTATTGCCATGTATGTTCTCCTATAATTCATCTTCTTACTGCATTAAAAAAATATTTGTCAAGAAAGGGTAATGCTTGAAGTAGAATCCTTGATAAAAGATCCATCAAAGAGATGTCCAAGCAAGGCATTAGAAGTCCTCCTACAGAAGTACAGGAGGATAATGGTATGAGGATGTTATTGAACTTTTGACTAGTAATGGTGAGACAACTAGAACTTACATATATGGTGTGTGAAGCAGTCCTTAGAAAGTACAGTTTCATATATATTCCGAATTATACCTAATAAAAGCTTTAGAGCAGATGGATACTGTTGCTATGGAAGGTGGGAAAATGATAGAATGTGATAGAATTGTTACATATACAGGAATTAGAATGCAAGAAGCATTGAAGCCATTGTTCTGTTACACACATAACATAAATAAATATGCTGCGAGAAATAAACTTGTTAACATAAATTAGGAGCTGTAACACAGATGTATTTACCAAGATGCTGAAGCTCTTCTCTAGGAAGAGGGTAGGTGACGGAACATATTGTGCCCCAGTCCCTTGCTTGATGGTGTACTTCCTCTGCCACATTAGCATTAAGAAGACCACCAAATATGACTGTCTTAGAAACCCTATTTAGCATGAAGAGAGCTTCGTGTTATATAAAAATTTAAAATATACAACAACAAATTTAGAAAATCTTACTTCGGAACTAGAACTCAGAATATTTATATAGAAGTTACTAAATTGAAGGTTGGACAATCCTTATCCGGAGAAAATGTCAGCTTAAAGAAATTCCTCAGCCAAAGCCAGCCAGTTTTAAAACTGACTTAGGTTACTAATCTAACTATAAGAGAGAAAACATGATTAACCCTAAATCAATCAGGTGTTGTATCACAATTTCACTGCTGATACCAGTTCCTGACTACAAGTTTGGGAACAGAACATAGTCATTCATAAGCCAAATAGATATATTCTAATAGTATAAACGAGATTGATGTGGACATATCCATCAATCTGAAATCAAAGATATAAAAGAAAAAAGGAGCTAACAAATAATACTATAGTCAAGAAATGACAAAAAATTTGAATACAAATAAATCATTTTACATCTCAAGGGGACATCTAAGGAGCAAAAACAGATGTGACAACTTTGATACTAGCAATATATTCATTGCAAGCCAAACTACAATTTAAGAAATGGAGAATGTGAATTGGTGATAATTGTGGGGCCCATTTTATCACAAGAGAAATAACAGACTTTTTAATCCTGCCTATATAATCTATCAAGCCAATAACATGGTACCTTTGTTTTTCTGTACCACTCCTTTCATCAGGCAGACTGTGAGAAATCACAGTTCTTTTTCGTTTCTTCTTGGATTTACCTATTTAAAATTAACAAAAACTTATCAAAGTACAGAAAATTGGAAAAAGGATATAATAGTCCCAGGGCGTATGTTAGCTTTTTTGTAGTTAGGTACCTTCTACTTCAGAGTTTGGTGCCTTCTCAGATTTTTCTACCTCTATGGCTGAAACGTTCTTGTCGTTCTTTCTCTCGACAACATCTTCCATATGAACTACCAAGTGGATAAGGCATAACAAAGTAACATCAAATAAACTTCAAGAACGTATTTACATCTATATCTTCTGTTGAATGTAGTACTGAAAACTTAATTCAAAACTTGTGAAAATCATATGTTTGCTATCTCGAAGTTTTATACCTTCTAAATGAGAGTTTGGTGCCTTCTCAAGCTTTTCTACCTTTGTGGCCAAAACGTCTTTGTTGGTCTTGACAACATCTTCAGCATGAACTACAAGTGGATAAGCCATAAAACAGTAACATAAATTAACTTCAAGCACGGACATCTTTACCTTCTGGTAAACGTAGTAGCAGATATTGTATACTTAAGTCGAAAATTCAGGAAAAGGAAATGAAACTACAGACCTTCATGTTCTTTTGCTCGACGTTACTCGAGAGGAGCACGATGCATAGCATGTTTAACTCCAATTTTTCTACCTCCAACGGTTGAGCCATTTTTCATCTCAATTGCACGGTTAGAATCTTCAACAGCGGCACTAAATTTGCATTAAAAATGAGCATCGGTGTTACCATTTCCTCACGATTTTACAGAAGGGTGAAGAAACGGTGAAGATAATATACTTACAATTGAACAAAGCCAAAGCCTCGGTGTACACTGGACTCTGATATATACGTGTAATTAAAAGTTCACATTTAGCTTCTAAAACTTATGTAAAAAACAATAGTGTTTTATCTAATGAAAATGTATTTGATTTCGTATAGAGTGTTACACTTATATAAGTAGTAATTGTAATATAATATCATGGAATTATATATGTTATGTCAGTTCGAAAAGTAATTCGCGAAAGCGTACCTTTCTTGGTGACCATGAAGAACCGTCTTATCTGTCCAACCTCACTGAATGTTTCTTCAAGCTTAATTTCTTCATGTAAACAAGTTTAAGACAACAACAATAAGCATTTAATTTGTAATAAAAAAAATACACACATCACGTGCGTGTATCTAGAGAAGAGAGGTTTGTACCTGAGTATTGGTGAAAGAAAAGGGTAAATTGGCAACAAAAACAGTAGCAGAGCAGTGAGGAGTGTTGCCACCGGCCTTCATCTTCTTCTTGTTTTCCATTCTATTGCAGTGTGTAATGGGAGCACTGGTAGTTAGAACAGAAAATTTGAGAAAATGAAGTCGTCCATAAAAACCACAAGTTTCAACTATGAAGAATATTATTTTTCTTTCAACTTCCAAGCCTTGAACCAGGGGTGGATCCATGATTTCAATCCAGAGAGGGCATGAGTAAAATATGGGGAAAAAAATCAAACAAAACAATAACACAATACGATAAAAAATGAAACAAGATTTTACAATTGTTGCCTACAGGTTTTCACACTTTGAAAACGCCTTATAATTACCACATTATCAATCTTATCAAGAGCATCGCAATATTTCATCAAGCATGTGGTCGGATTCTACAAAGTAACTACATGAGAAGAACAAAACTGAGTGATTATCACAGACGAAACAAGATTACAAGGTATGCACAGTAAAAAAGAATCAATATTATTAATCGACAGATTTTGAGAAATTAGTGAATTCTGCAAGTAATAGATAACAAATCCCTATTGGATGAAAATATGTCATTAAAAGATAAACAAATACATCCAGTAATTTCACTCCTCATGCTACTTCAAATTCATCTTGCACATTCTTAACGAACATATAACAAAACTGGACGATGATATGACATGAATTATTTACACCAAGTAGCTGAGCTCAATTCGATAAGGCGTTCCATGAGCAATCAGTTTGCTTTTGGGATTTGGAATCCTCACAGAACTGTAAACTGCAGATAAAAATAATAATCGTATAATCTTTTCCTAATTCCATTTGAAGAACTCCAATTTCATCCGGGCAAAAGTAGGGCAAATTCACTTCATATTAAAATCCTACAGATTTATAGTTCAATCTCATGGTCAACTTTTTAATGTCTTCCGCAGAATCCACATAATATCGCTCCAGCAGCTCCACGTTATGGAATTCACAAACTCAGTTTATAAGGAGCAATAGCTAAATAAATATATGCATAAGAACGAGAATACAACATTGTAAAGAATTCAAAACTTAAACTTCAAATAATTTTCAGCAACAATCCAAAATAAAATTCAACGTTGTAAAATAAAATGAAATAAAATGTATATTGAAATTGCAACAACCACAAAAATTTAAAGTGAAAAGTATTTACCTAAAAAGCTAAACGGGAAGGGAGGAAGACGGCCGGATTGTTCGTAGGCTGGTGTTCGAATAATTCCGACACTGGGGGGAAGAAGAAGACGGGTTCGATTTGAGCATGGAGGCGAAAATTGATTTTGAGAGACTTGGGCTAGATTTTGGGTTTAATTTGGGACCTGGGCTATTAAATTGGGCCATTTTAATTGGGTCATTTTAGTAAGGAAATTTACACTAATTCTCATTGGTATAAGAGGCTTAAATTGAAAGTAGTGTAATTGTAACAATTTGCAATGTTACAAAGCCACAATTCCATCTTTGTCGAACACTATGTGAAAAACTCTGACCGGTACTCACTATCAGATACAGAGAAAGAAGGGACGACGATCATTGTTTGACTTCGAAAAGCGACAAAACAAGTTAAGAGTCCATTTCATATGTGATGTCGATAGAATTCTTAATGCAGATTTTTGTCCCAACTTTATGGCAGGTAACCCTTCCCTAGGGAACACGAGAATCTCTTTTCTTTATTTGAAGCAAGAGTTCACTTATAGATATGGTAAGGGGAGGAAAATTCGGCATTTGATTTGTTATGTTCCCATAATAGTTTCATAAGAAACTCGAGCATCGCTTTGCGGAAGATGATGACCGTTGGAATGGGACTTTTGAGGGAGGTTCCGTCCAGATTTTTTTGATCAGGAAGACAGACCTCAATGACACCACTTGGCTAAGAGTAAAATAGGGATATCAAATTTGGTAGTTATGACTATTTTCTCAGTTCGATTTCAAAATCTTTGCTTCTAAATTAAGTCTTGGTTTAAAGCAAAATGGACACTTAACCTCACTGACAAACACTATTAGGAATATCTTCTTCAAGGTTGGGTTCCCTTGAAAATGTCGTGTGCGGTTCATTTTCAATGCTAAATTTGTGGCAAGCAACTTTTGAACTTCCTTCATTAGAGTGGAAGTGGATACATTATTGTAAGAACGGCTAATTTACATTAATTAAGAGACTTTAGTGCACTAATCAATTCTTCTGGTAGCCTTTTCCGTGGAATAGATGGGACTAATACTAGCTAAGCATGTCTAGTTTAGTTTTAGTGATTGAAGACTTATGCACCAAATAATTATTTAGTCATGTTATAAACTCTAATTAAAGTGCTGAGTTGTAATTTTGCAAATTTTTGCTCTTTACGAAAACCTTAGCTAAAGTCGAAGATGGCTACTCTCGACTACTAAAAATTGACTTTATATACGAAGACGCGCATCGCAATAAATACGATTGAAAGTTATAGGAGGAAAAAAATTGAGGGTAGCACGTTACCGATTTATACAAATATGATAACGTGTTTCGTGTATATATTATCCCAATATCTTCATTTTCTATACTTTTCATGAAATTGTGTTTATATATTCGGATATTCAAAAAGTAAAGTTATTTGTAAATACTACGTGACCATGTGATAATGGACATATTTTCTGATAAAGTTATGATGTATTCTATTTTATAAGTAGTGCTTACAAATAGCATTATTTATTATCTAACTAATCCACCACCATTTATTCGATCGATCGGACATACTAGATAGTTTTAAAGACTCGTACTAGATTGAAATGACCAAATTAATCCAAACTCGGATGCCATCTAAGACAAAATTTAACAATTCAATTAGAGGTTGTCCTAGCGGTGGCTAAGCCGGTACATTGTTTCTTTGAGTTTTCTGTTTAATTCTAAAAAATACATGAACCGTATCCCTGAGTAATAGGGAAAACGATAGGCTACGCTGGCTTCCAAAAAAGAAGAGACGCGTGCATGAAAATGTCGAACCCTATTTTATTTTTCAATTGAAAATGCATGTATTTTTTTATAACTTTCCACCTTATTTTTCGCAGCAGTTGAGCCCGTGATCTGGATGCGGCGGTCACTAGTTAGTAAGATTTGTTATGTCTTGTCTCTGTCTTCTATTTTATTGCTTTTAATTCAGCCAAGAAAAACAAGTAATTATGTATGCGTACTTTACACAATTGTATACAAAAAGACCTAAAAACATTATTATTTTGGTGAGGGATAATGCATGTCTTGGTGAATATATCCACGTCAGTATCGTTAGTTAAGGTATATTTTTCATTGGATAAAAGATGAAACTAATGTACAACATACAAGGGTTCTTAATAAGGTAAATTTTTTGAAATGGAATATCGAGTCTCAATATGGTATTAAAGTCGAAAAATATTCAAACGAGATATTCGATCCATCTAGAAACTCAAATGAGCTGTCAAAATCCAATACCAGTGAGTTGCCATCTTGTTTGGCAAGCTCACACGGTGAATAAAAATAAAATTAATAAGCGTTTGAGTTACTTCTTTTAACAAAATTAATCCCTCTATGACATATTTAAGAATCTCAATACGATATTAGAGTCCAAAAATGCTCAAAATGAACAATTGATCTGTCTAAAAAGCTCAACAAAATTGATATTTCATGATGGATAAGTTATCATACGTACCAAATTAACGTCCAAGGGTGCTACAAGTACAGGAAATTTTGGCAAAAAATTTTGACGGTGGCGTGGAATCATTGAAAGATGAAGAGAACAAAAAAAATCAATCATGCGTCGTCACCTCAATGTCGATATGAATTCTGTCTACATTTTTACGTACTCCTGACGTTTTCCATTAATGTCCATGCCATACAAAGAGTGGTTATAACTT
The DNA here is from genome assembly GCA_903798255.1 of Fraxinus quadrangulata. Classification (NCBI taxonomy): domain Eukaryota; kingdom Viridiplantae; phylum Streptophyta; class Magnoliopsida; order Lamiales; family Oleaceae; genus Fraxinus; species Fraxinus quadrangulata. The sequence continues at coordinate 90,515 of CAIGRB010120946.1, forward strand.
AAAGGGCACACTGCAGTGAAAAGGGCTCTACAAATTATGTATGTAATTATAAGGTGCTTTTGGCCTAAATGGTGTTATCTAGCTTGGATAAAGGAGTTTTCTCGTGTGTTGGATTTCTTGGAAAGTTGGGTTCCTTGAGAAAAGAGAAAAGAATTCGTCATCCCTTTTAGCCAATAAAGAAAAAAGTGTTTCTGTGTGTGTGTGTGTGTGTGTGTGAGAGAGAGAGAGAGAGAGATGTGATTATATTAAATAATTAATTATATAAAATTATGAATTGAAATGAGTTGGGTTCACTTTCCGCTTCATTGAAGGAGAAGTTTTTGTACAAGTGTTGTTTTGAAACCTGAGTATGTCCTCCTAGGTTTAATTCTTGTCTGGAATACAAAACAAATCCCTTTACGCTTTGTGTCATTCCCTTTGATTTTCTTCATTATTTTCTCAGTACTATTTAGTGTTTAAGAAAATGGTAGCGTGGATTTGCATCATAAACGTCCTTCTATATCTACATTATATACATGTAAAATAGTTTAATGGGTTATTAATATTTGAAAATTCATATTAAAATGTCAATTTTATTAAGAAAAACAACTCAAATTTTAAAACACTACGGATAACGTCAAATTTTACCCTTAATAGTAGCTTGCTAGTTACAACATTAGTCATTTATGGCTAAAATGTGTTACGATTTCAAAGACAATCAAGAATTTTTCCAATCTCTCAATTTCTACCTTCCCTCTACACTCATTTATAAATTTGGTCCGATTTAAAGGAATTTCGGTCAATTCCCCAATTTCAAATAAATTAATTAATAGAAATAAAAATATTGATAGTGAATAGGCAAACAATTCTATTTTCTACCCAAAACATTCATAACTTACTGTCTTTCACAAAATTAAGATACAAGAAAGACTTGCTTTGATTCATTATTACAACTTTGAATTGAGTACTTATGCAGAAAAATACTGAATGAGGAGAAATACAATTTTCTCCCTTTACCTCTTTTAACTTATTCTTATGTTATTAAGTGTGATTTTTTTCTTTTTTTTGTTTGATAAAAATTTAATGAACCTCGTAATTAATTACTAGTTAAACAAATAGAATAATCATCAAATAAAAAATCATACGGTGAAAAGTCGAAGGCAATGTAAAAGTGGAGAGTCGTTCACATTTTCTTCCTATCTCACGCTGTTAGAAATAAAGTATTAGATTAATCTCGGTTACAATTTGTTGAGGGCATAGGTATCAATTTTTTTAGGGTTGTGAAATAAATCTAAAAAAATTTCTTTCATGGATTAAAGTTTTATGACAAGTGAATACATGTGAACAAAACAATCTTGTCTATCATTTAATTTGTGATGTAAGTACAAGATTGAGAATGACGCCTCTTAAATTGATTAAGATAGATTTAACGTTTTTTGTGCATTTACTTGTAATCTTTACTTTGTCCGTATCAATTTTAATGATGAATTGTTCAAAATTGTTTACACTTTTCTTATTTTAACACTTATGTTTTCGAATATAAAGTATTTACAAGAAAACGAAAGAGTAGACGAACGAACCCCTTGAATTGACCAAAGAGCCCCCCAAACACCACAAGCCCGTACTTTAAATGCTTTTTTCTAACCCGCTCTCCTTTTACTTTTTGTCCAAAATAAAATAACCATTGGTTCATATACTTCCCTTAAAATTAATATTAAAAAAATAAAAAGGTAATCTGAACTGTCTATCTTGGTCTGCTACATATGATCGTGTCCGTTGAATTTGTCTTCTCGATGTTTTCAAAACTCACCCGCCATTTCATTATCTCGTGTCGTCAGATTCAGTTTCGAAAACCAGGACATCAGAAGCTGCACAGTGAAAGTACTAAAGTACCCTGTATTGACGTGTTATCGTCGGCAAATAGGAGGGTGTTTTTGGAAGTCAAGGACAATTGCTCTGCCAGTTCAGCTATTCACTGTACAAAATCACAGCAAATTTTAAAAAAAAAGAAGCGAATAATTTCAGTCTCACGCATCTCCATAGCGCGTGTGCGTCATCTATAATTAAATAATGATGCTTTAGTCTGTGAAAAGGTATTATTAAACAAATTATAATTAATTATCACATTTACCCTACATTTAACCCGATAGTTATCGGAATTAAAATTAAAATTAATAAATAATTTTAATCAAATATTTTATGAAATTATATTTTATTAACTTTTATTAAAATTTAAACTTTATTCAAGCCTCATTTTTTTAATAAAAAAATATATTATTGAACAGTATTTCGATCTCACTCCATTACATATTTTTTAATAAAATATTACAATCAAATTCATTTTTTTTTTATTTTTAACCATATATTTTTCATTAATATACCATTCAAAAATTTATTTATTTTTTATAAAAATGAGACTCAAATAAGTCCGCGATTAAAAAAATTGATTTTAATTCCTATCAAAGGGTTAAATCCACAATTGACCATTCAACTTTATATTTGGTATCACCATGATCATTCAATTTGATTTTGTTTCCCTATGACCATCAAACTTTATACTCAGTGTCATCAGATCAATCAATTTGATTTTATTTCATCAAATCATTCAATTTCATATAACATTTCACCATGGACACCCAATTTTATATAATATTTCACTTGCCCGCCCAACTTCTTTTCACCATTTTTATTAATTTTAAAAGAGGTAAAATGGTAATTTTACATTATATATATATATAAAGTTGAGTGATAATGATGAAATAAAATCAAATTAAATAATCATAATGATACTAAGTATAAAATTAAATAATCATCGATGAATTCAAGCCATAGATTTATGAATTTATTTACCAAATACTGAGTAAATCAAAATTTTATATAAAATATATAGAGAGGATGAAAGAAGGTGGGGGCGCTTTACGATATTTTAACGTTGAACACATCAATGGCAGAAAACAGAAGGCAGACAGAGTACTTGGTGGACTAGAGAACCACCAACACCACCACAATCTTCTCTCCCTCGAAAAACACCTTAATCCAACCTGCGTAGCGTACATTTATCCACGAAGACAAAGTGAAGAACATTAAAATCTATACATGCAGGTATTATTCTTGAGTAGTGTTTGTAGATCACAGTGCACAGTTTTTTTTTCTTCACAATAATTAGTGTTGTTTGATTTATTTTTAAGTATTTGTTTTGGGTTGACAAGGATTTTGTGGTCTGGGTTGTCAGGTGAAGGGGATGCCCTTAAACTTTGATTTTGATGGGAAGGGGGTGCTGGATTTAGAGCTGCTTGTCAATATATCATCTTGTTGGGGAAGAAATAATTTCAAGGAGGATTGCTTTTTGAATAGTTTTCGTGAGCCTACATCTGTCCTGGATACTGTTAGGAGTCCCAGCGGCCTAACATCGTCGTCAACGCTGTCTTCGTCTTTAGGCGGTGCCGGCAGTACACCTGGTGGTGGGGCGGGTTCTACTGACACGGCCGGCGTGGCGGCGGTTTCAGGGAATAACACCAATTTAAGTTCCAAATGGAGGCAAGATTCCACTGCCACCAGCTCCAATGCCGGAACTGATTGTGAGCTCCTCCCTGTTCCTCCGTCTCTCCAGATCGGCAACATCTCTGCCGCCACCACCGCAACTGCCAACACGGAAAAATGTTCAATGGACGAGTGGGAGAGCGTATTGTCGGAGTCTGTTGCTGCCTCTCCTAGCCAAGAGCAGTCCATTCTACGGTGGATCATGGGGGATGTGGAGGACCCTTCAATGGGCGGCCTGAACAAGGTCCTCCAAATCGGTAGTGGCCCGCAGGCGGCGGCGGACTTTGAGTTCAATGGTGAGTTTGGAATTGTGGATCAAACATTTGGTGCAGACCCAGTTGGTCAATTTGGTGCAAATTTTACCTCCCCAGTTCCCACCTCTATGCCCAATTTAAATTTCGCCATGAACAGATCCAGCAACCCATCTTCAAATCTGCCTAATAATGTGTTCCCTTCAGTGCCTAACATTCTTGGAGCATCTGATTCTCCACAGATGCTGATAAACCAGAACCAATCTCAGCACCTACCGAACCACTCGTTTTTCATGCCATTATCATATACCCAGCAGCAGCCGGAACATAATCTATTCATTCCGCCACAGGCGAAAAGGCACAACCCTGGTGGGGCTATTGGTGTAGGTATTGAGCCGCCGGGCAGCCAAATCCTCAAAGGTCCCTTTTTGGATACTGGGCAAGAGTTGTTAATGGCAAGACAACAACTGTATAATTACCAGCAGCCACCGCCTGATGGCCTTTCTCGCCAGCTTCAGTCACTTCCTCATTATCTACAACAAATTAGGCCGGCAGCAGCAATGGGATCAAGCCCAAAGCCAAAAATGGAAGGGGATGAATTTGGACATTGCCCTCAGCAGCAACAACAGGCGATAATCAACCAGCTTTACAAGGCTGCTGAGCTGGTCCAGACTGGAAATCCGGCACTCGCGCAAGGGATATTGGCGCGGCTCAATCACCAGCTCTCTCCCACTGGTAAGCCTTTCTATAGGGCTGCTTTCTTTTGCAAGGAAGCGTTGCAACTTCTCCTTCATACTAATAACAATGCCAACTCCTCTACTGTAAGTGCATCTCCGTTTAGTCTCATATTTAAAATTGGTGCCTACAAAGCCTTTTCGGAAATTTCCCCCGTCGAACAATTTGCAAATTTTACTTGCAACCAAGCCCTCCTTGAAGCGTTGGAAGGATTTGATAGAATCCATATAGTAGATTTTGATATTGGGTATGGTGGGCAATGGGCTTCACTGATGCAGGAGCTTGCATTGAGGAGTGGTGGTGCACCGTCCTTGAAAATTACTTCATTTGTCTCATCCTCAAACCATGACCAATTAGAGCTCAGCCTTACTAGGGAGAACCTAATTCAGTTTGCTAATGAAATCAATATTGCATTTGAGTTTGTGGTTATGAGCATTGATTCTTTGAATTCTGGTTCATGGTCTATGCCTTTTCATGTATCGGAGAATGAAGTTGTTGCGGTGAATCTCCCGGTTGGTTCTCTTGCAAGTTACCAGTTGTCAGTACCTTTGGTTCTTCGTTTTGTTAAGCAGCTTTCACCAAAAATTATGGTTTCTGTGGACAGAGGATGTGATAGAACTGATTTACCATTTCCCAACCACATAATTCACGTACTTCAATCTTATTCTAACTTGCTTGAGTCCCTAGATGCTGTCAATGTGAATATGGATGCACTGGAAAAGATTGAAAGGTTCTTGCTCCGACCGGGAATTGAAAAAATTGTAATGGGTCGTTTTCAATCCCCTGAAAAGACGCAGCATTGGAGGACTCTGTTTTTGTCATCCGGGTTCTCCCCTATTACTTTTAGCAATTTCACAGAATCACAAGCGGAGTGTCTTGTGAAAAGGACTCCTGTTCAAGGATTCCAAGTTGAGAAAAGGCAGTCTTCACTTGTTCTTTGCTGGCAACGTAAAGAACTGATCTCTGCATCCGCATGGCGATGCTGAAATTGTTAGTAGATTTCTCGATTCTGCCTTATTGTGAATGTGCCTTTAAAGTCACAATCCGTTGAACATTTTAAAATTTCTTGCACCTTGACTTCCCTTTGCTAATTGTATTTGTGACTTAGACATATTGTTTCTGCCTTTGATATGAACCAGGCATTTTAGTACTGGATAACCAGATATGGTTCTCGCTGATATCTGGTATTACTATTAAAATGCTCTCATACTTTTGAAAGGTGTAATGTAATTCGTTGTTGAATATTTGTCTTAACTGTACAAATACTTTTGTTACGCTGAATTTATAGTTGGAGGATGTTCATATGCCACGGTATGGCTTGGATTCATCTTAGATATACACCACGAATCCAGATTTTGTCATATTTATATATATTCCAAATTTCCAATGTAGTGAAAGTACATTCTCATGCATATTCTGATTACAGATCTCTGTATGTCATCGTTCCAAACATTTTAGCGCTGTCTCAGTGTCTCTTGCCAACAAATTTGTGATTGGGTCTTCTTGAAATTTACTTTGTGCTCTATGGTTTACATTTTGCTGATTATTGTGTACTTTAGTTGCATCTATACTTGTCCTAAGAAACAAGAACATCCCAGGTTCTACTGTTTCTTCTGATGTACATTTATCCCAGGATTAGTGTATACTTGGAGTGTTGTTAAAGTTCCTAATAGATAGTATAATTTTTGGATTTGCAAATTAAGCCACAGTTTGATACACATTCTTAAAAAATTCATTTTTAATCATATATTCTTCGATTAAATAATATTACACGTAAATCTATGATATTTTCTTATTTATTGACCACATATTTTTCATCTTATCACATCATAAAATATATTTTCTTTTCATAATGTGCATTAAACAGTCTATATTTAGCTTATGTTTATAAATACTCAAATCACTTTTTAGTCATCCATTTTAAGCTATCCACAAGTACCATCATTCATTCGTCTATCATAATTTAAACTGCTTATGAACACTGTCAAACATGCTCATCATTCGATCCGTCTTGTCCAAGAAAAATGTAGCGTCTTAATATTCTGGATTTTTGTCCAAAATTCCATTTATTAAAATGTAGAATTACTCTCTCTTTTATAATATCTCTGCTAATTATTTATTTGTTGTGATGGCAACATCATGGTATTAGTGCTAATTGGTTTACGTCTTTTCTTAGTCCATAACGTTATTATGCATGCCATTACTAAATTATTTGTACTACAATACATTGAATTTGCTGCTGTCAAGGGTTTAATTAATTAGTCAAATCACATGGGGTCCGACTTGGACAGACCCTACCCCACGTTATTAGGTGATGTTTGGTGGGGATTAAAATTAGATTTTGCAAGATGTTTTTGAAATGTGTAATTGAAAAGCTGTGGGACCTATGACATATAATTAATATTGCTTGTTTAACTTTGATTTAGATTAAAATCTGATTTTAGTTGGTACCAAACAAGCTCTTAATGTGTTATTTATCTTTAAATCAAATTATAATTTAAAAGGATGAGGCCCTCCCTCCCATCGCGCATGCATGAATGGCTAAATGAAATGTTTTTCTACTTTTTAAATAAAAGAGAATAATGAAAAATGTATATTTTATTTTTTAAATTCACATTAAATTTTACGGGATTTGGAGTTTTAGATTTGCATACTAAATGGATGGAATTACTAAAGAAATGTAGCCGTATGATATGTTTCTTTACGTACACTTGGTGCTTATTTGGTCAAGTAGTATGATTTGATTTCTTTTTCGAGTGTGGTTGGTCCTGATCAAGCATGTGTCACGGTTAAGATTCTACAAAAACTCGATTGAAAGAGAGATGGTGGAAAATTCAATTATTGGGAATAAAAGCATTCGAGCCAAATAGGTTTAGATGTTCTAAGTCTAATGCAGTGTCAGTGTGTATCAAATATGCTTTTCGTACTGTAAATTTATACACTTGATAGATGATGAAATAAAAAGTTAAATCCACTTTTACTATGGCTCAATTTTTCTTTAACCTTTACACTTCATACCTTGTGTTATAATCCGTTCAATCGTCAATTAATGTCGAAATAATCAATCAATTTGTCTAATTTTTTCTACTAACAATAATTAATTCTTGTATTGATTATATTAAAGAAGACCAAGCTTAGGTTATCTTCTCAATTATTTACTTATTTCTTGTTGCTTTCAAATGATTCAGTTCACACTAAAGAGGTCGACTTTTTTACTATTAAAAAATTAATTATTTAAAGTAGTAAGAATACATAAATCATAATAATTCCCTCTTTTCAATTAAAAAAAAGTTTTACAATAAACATGGTCTACAACTAAAGGACAATTATTTTACAAAAAATATTATTTAACTACCTTAATTTCTTGAATCACATGGGCTGTCCCCACGTAACGAACAAAACCCTAGTAATTAATAAAGTTTTTTTTAGCAAATTGCATATTTCACATATATTTTAAGCATTAAAACCTGAAAAGCTGACTGTCTAATTAAAAATCAGAAATTAATTTAGAATAATTAACCAAATTTAACACCCATATCTATCTTTACTAAACATGGATTTAAGGAATCTAATTAAGGTTGTCAAATTTAATTTTGCTAATTGCATTAATTACTCAAAAAATATACAAAATTTAATTAAATGTATGACTTTTTGCAAGTTTTGTAATCTATTTTCGTTAAGACCGTTAATTATGGGATGAATGTTGGTTAAGATTCTGAATTAGGGCATAATAGAAGCAGGGTTTCATTAGAAAGAATTAAAGAATATTTATTATGCGAGCTGGTGGTTAGGGGCGGCGTAGGCCGGCGGAGCTATGAGCTTTTCAAAGTCCAAGAGCACTTCTAGTTAAAAATTAGATGTTTACTTAAAATAAATAAGTGCTTATTAACTAAAAATATAATTGCTCTAAATTCTGCTTTTATCGAAAATTTTAAATTTTCAAATATATTCTAGTTCTCATACACACCCGTATATATTCATGGAGGAAGACTCCCTTGGGACCAAGAGTATAAAGAGTGCACGGACCCTGATCAATGAGGAGTTCGAATTCTGGATGGAGCAGTTGAGTGATGTAATACTCATTTGTGGGTGGAGCAGTTTGGTGATATAATATTCATGGAGGAAGGCTCCCTTGATGTCAGAGTATAAAGAGTGCACGGACCCTGATCAACTTGGACATATACCGCGATTTACTTCTGCCCATTGCTGAGGGGTCGGTGATAGGTGGTTCAGGACATAGTCTGGCGTCAGTTAGGATATCTGGGTATCCAAAAAAAATAAATAAATAAAATAAAAAAGGAGAGAACAATTTTCTTCTGAATTTTGTAAGATAAATTTTGTTCAGAGTGAAACAGCTTTATAGAAAGGGAAAAGGATGTCTTTTCGTGCATTGAAGTTGCACAAATCCACCTGAAATTTTGTACTTAATTTTTAACTTTGAATTCAATATTGAAGACTAGTCGATGATAAAATAAAAACTATAAAAAGCAGATTCTAAAGGGGGAGAGGAACAAAGAGCACCCACGACGTCGTCCATACATATATTGAAGCACTAAAAAGAAAAACACTTTTTTTTTTTTTTGGGTAACTTCTTAAAAGTAAGTCCTTCCATGGAAAGTATAATGATAAGCAACTTTTGAATTTGAAAGTGGGGCACTTTTGTGATGGAGAAGCCTCCTGGGAATGAGGGATTTGGGTAAAAAGAACATTCAGATATCGTAAAGCTTCTTCATGCCTTGTTCAATTTTACATTAATTTTTCTAGCCCTAGAGGAAGTATACCAACCTATTCTGATATATGAGCATTAATTTAATCAAAACAAGCAAGAAACAAGTTTCGAAATGGCTTTACGAAAATTTAAACACACTGAAAAAAGAGGAAAAGTGGGTAATCGGAAAGGATTATTTTACTTTATTGGGAGATAAATGAGCTCTCAGAGGTTACTAGAGCTCATTTATCTACCTTTCACGTATCACAGGGGGCCCGCGACGTTGTTATGAGGACCCGTGTGGCCGGATAATGTTGCAAAACTCAATTGGAAAATCAAGGTAAAAGCATCCAAGGCAAATAGGCTATAAAAGTAACAAAAGGTAAAAGGGAAAAAAGAGAGGATGTGATGTACATTAGAGTGCGTGAGCAACAAAGAAAAAAAAAGTAATAATTGTCATTAGGGAAAAACCTTTTGAATTTATGCTTGAGTAGTGGGGCCCATGATATTTCATCTTTATTAGTTTACTTGTAATTTCACCAATCCATGTTTCTCCTTTGGCTTTAAAACAACGCATTCTTTTCTTCCACATAAAATATAAGAAAACACGAAAAAGCAAGCACTCATTCTTGGATTTTATGGTAGGGACCCTCATTTGCATGGTGGATTTGCGTTGCTTCCTTTTCTATCTCAACTTTCTTATCTTCTCAATGTCTCATCTCATCTCGTCAACGTCAACCCAAAGTATCCATTATTTGCCCATCCCGTAATTGCAAATTCATAAAATTTATGACATGCCCACGTACTAAATATGCCGTATTTCATCGAATCTCATAGCTCCAATTCAAGTTCTTAACAAAAATAAACCAAGTTGTACTAATAAATAACTGACATGTGGGTTGGTAGCAGAGAGGTTAAAGAGACAATGCATGTGAAAGCAAAGGTCTATGTAAGCCTCTTGTTTAGAGCTGTCCTGTCCATGTTTAGCTTTCAGTAATATAATGGGTTAGACCACACTTTATTTGAAATCACTAATCTTGGCCTCCCATGCCAAGAAATGACAAATCTATTTCCATGTGGAATATCGATAGCTCGGTCCACAATGACAATGATATACAAGATTAGATAGTACTGAATAGTATTAAAAATTCAATTTATATTACTTTTTAGTTCCAAAACATTTGTAATCTAATGTGGGTGGGTTGACATGTTTCTAGTAAATATCTCTATCAACTATGATACTACAAGTCAAAAGACAAATGATAAAACCGTGTCCTGACGATTAGGATGAGACGATTTTTGAGGCTTCAAACATTTTCTTTACTAAAGACAATAATTATAATCATGACAAGCCATCGTTACAACAATCATCATGGTGAAGACATACACATTATGGGAATTAGAGCTGTAAATTGGGTCGTGCCAGGTGTCCCACATCAAGCCACTTAGCCACACACCTTGGCCGGCATGACTCGGGGCACAGCATGGCATTGACACGGTTTTTATAACTTCTATTGAATTTAAAATGTAGGTGCATTGAACTTTGCATACACAACTGGACTGTGTAGGTGGGCCAACTCACGCACTTGTGATGGGTCAGGCCAGGCCTCAATCGTGATGGACCGCTTTGGGCAAAATTTGGCAACCTACATGGACTGCTAGGACTACTAGCTGCTGCTACCTTCCAAGAGTTGGACATGACAGATCTAAAATGATGATTCCCTAATGGATAAACACAATCCATGGTCGAGTGCACGCCTTTACTCTTTCAAGGAATTAAAACAATCAACTGTACATTCAGTTCAGACAGACTTGATGGCAAGCTTAATTTTCAACCAATTTCAAATATATGACTCACCACATTTGAGCATTCCTCATTTTATTTTTTTCCCTATGGTAATCCTAGACTCAACCAAATGGAAACGTGAACATATGTGCTCAAAAGATACACTGCCTTGAGGCATTTTCTGAAAAAAAAAAAATGAAGGAATTGAATTCAGCATTTTATTGATCAACTTATGTGCTCAAAAGTAAATATAACGTTCCTTTGTCACACTCCTACAAGGGTTTTACATGCCAAGCAACATTATCCACAGGCAACGATTGCCCTATCCATAGACATCCACAGGATCAAAAGTCCCATTTATAGCCTCCCCACAATCACACGGGATTGTCAAATGAAGTGTTTCTCATACAAGAGGAATCAGACCTGGTGGAGTATCAAATGTGACGTCAGTTCCCCAATCTGATTTTCAAGAATCCAGCTCCGAGACGTGAGCATTAAGTATACTTTAGTCCCCCCAAAACAAGAAATTAAGGAGAAGAGATAACGAGAAATTCTTTGCTGCAAGTGAAGTAATTCATCAAACTCCATACAGTGGCAGAAAGATTTTGATAAAAGAGTACGCCAGTGCCCCTGTAAAGATATAGCTGTCGACCCTATCTAGAATCCCACCTGCTTTGTGAGTTATCATTAGAATAGATCCAAGTCTGAATATCAAAACTTCACAGACAAAAATTATATATCCTCCCTTAGTATATACTCCTACATGAATCGAGCTCCAAATTGTTCATATGTTAGGTTCATTACTGGATAGTGGATATAAATTATTTTGGTAAAACTACTATTGTTTGATTAATTCCTTTTATAAAGTGGACCAAGCATGAGCACATAGTCATGTCATATATGTCTAGAAAGCGGAAAACTACAAAAGTGGTGTTGATGAACAATTAGTGAATCTCAGCTGGGTGTTCTTTACTCCAATCCTAGGTAATTTGAGTCATCATATGTTCTATTGGATATTGCCATTCCAAAATAGTCAAAAAGGAAATTGTGACCAATCAGGGTAAGTGTAGGCATGTGACCTAAGATAAGGGGAGAAACCTGCAACTTGACCCAGGTAAGAACAGGATTCAAGCCTGCTACATGACACGTAAAAAATGATTAAGATATGTAGATATTACCATGTCCGGGTATGAGAGATCCTGAATCTTTGACCCCCGCATCACGTTTGATCATGGATTCCGTCAGGTCACCAAAAAGAGACCCAAAGTAGTTCAGAAACCCAAATGCTACAGCACTGCCAACCATCCAAGAGAACTATATAAATTGTTGCAAATGGAAGCTTCCAAAGAAGAATTTTTCAAATTTAACATCTAGAAACACATTATTATTTCATTCTTCTATAATGAACAAGGTAACTCGAATTAGGAACAGAAGAAGAAAAGGAAACCCAGATGGGATGCTGGACTATGACGGGAAAACACGGAAATAAAACTATGTACCTCAGGACAGATGTAGGCCAGCTTAGGGTCTTCGCCAATATAATAGAGGTCGCTATACAACCACCTAGTCCTGCAAGAGCTCCCTCCCATGTCTTTTTTGGGCTAATACTGGTCAGAGGTGTCCGACCAAAAGCCTGCACTTGAATTCGTATGAGGTCATACGTCCACAAAAATAGTCATCTAGATTTGTTATATGATCACAAACACGGGTTGAAACATGAAATAAGGAAGTTACGGGAGCTAATTGCCATTAAGAAGTACAAAAGTAACTGAAATAGATACTCTACTTCCTATTGATATTTATGAACCAAGACAATATAGATATGAAATGAAGGACAAAATTATGCCTGAAAAGGGACATAAAAGATCAAGTTTACTAGCTGAACATCATGGGGTACAAATTAGAATTAAATATGATTGAGTTCTGAAAATTTTTGCTCATGACCAACAAGTCAAAGAGAGAAAAGTGTTCATTAGATATTTACACAAGTCAGGTTGAAGAAGCAGATAAACACTACCGTGAAACTAGAATTTTCCCTTGTACCTTTGAGGGGAAAGAACAATGCCTTAAAACTTTTCTCCTATAAAATGTGGCATTAAATCACACATATCTGGCTAGTCAAATTCAGTTTTTCACTGCTTTTCCTTAAGAGATGAATGACGCAAAACTAACAGTATAGGAGAAAAAATATTTATGGAATTTACCTTTCCCCAAATAAAAGCACATGTATCTGCTGCAATAATACTGCTAACTGAAATCAAGGTTGCCACAAGACCCACTGTCCACTGAGTTCGGCCACCAAGAAGAACAGGCCAAGATGCTACCACACCTGCCAAACATAGACTCACATCAGAACTCAAGTTTTTGCTGATATTTTGATAAACCCCCTATCCGGTTCACATATTTTAGAAGGCCCAGGAAGGAAAATGTAACGAGTGGAGGGAAGGAAAAATAGAATGAGGTGGGAAGGGAAAGTGGTTAGGAATCTGTTAGGAAAACATTATAAATAAAGGTAGTCAGGGAGGGAAACACAGGCAATTATTGAGTGGGGTAAAGGAGTATCGTTGTTATCTTCTTATCTGTAATTCATTACATTTTCTTTCAATCAAGGATCTATTAAAATTCTGTTCTCTTTTCAGTTTGAGTCTTATCATATTTCCAATATTGAAATATAAAACAATAGATTTCACCATGTGCTGATCTACAGATGAGTCAAAATATTTCACATGTGTCTAGCATAAGTGTTGCATCATTAAGTTACTTCTAAGCACCCAATGCTTTAGGCTAATATTCTTGAACAAGAAAGGTAATCAAAATTTCAAGCAGAATTTAATAGAATCATGCACTATCTACACAGCAATGGGATGAGTCGTAGCAAACTGAAAACATGCTTCAAGAGTTCTGATTAGCATTTGAAATAGTACTGCATAGGTCTAGGAGTTTCTCTTGCTCTTATTTTCATTTACTTCCATTTTTTTGTTCCTTACTTTTTCAATGAGATAGAAACTATCTATATGGTGCCACAGAGTTATCCATTGATTTCATTGATATCTTTATTTTGGGGAAGCGTCCTGAAGACTAGCATTATCTATTACTCTGAAGATCACCATTATCAAGAAGGTATGTTAGTCCCAAAGACTCATTTTCCGGAATGGATCAACAAAATCAGGACTTTTCTCAAACATAATATCAATTTGAGCAAGTGAACCGTAGAAAGAAAACAATACTGCAGATTGTGTATAGGACCATGTTTCATCAAGACAAAAGTTGAGCTGAGCTAGATATTCTGATCCATGTGTATGTCAGTTTAATTTTTAATCTTTTCCGTGACTACAATTTTTTTCCTTCCCCATTTTACTGCTTTTTCTTCTCTGTTTTCAAAAACTGTCCTGTAGTCCTCTCAAGACAGATATTTTCATTTCAAAAGTACTTCTCCACAATTTGTCAAAATATTTACCCAATTATTAAGTCTAAACTCCAAACACAATTCCATGACCTCTGGCACTTTGTGTAACAACAGAAAAAAGCAAGTGTTGCCTGGCATGAACATCAAACATATCCACTTATCTGAAGTGGTGAAGTATAGTCTAATAACAATTTTTTACATAATTACCATTTACAGACTCCTTCCCAGCACAATTAACTTGCACAGATCAAATAGGATAAGCTAGTAAAAGTACCAGGCTTAATTAAACAAATTAAAATGAGATATATCCTTGATGTGCAAGGACACCTGGCCATAAAATGAAAAAGTTATCAGCTAGAAAGTGCAAATAACAAAGACAGGCTATGTCTACAATAAGTACTTTAAAAAAAAAAAAAAAAATACTTACGGGTATTTAGTGCAGGAGCTGCTAAACCACATCGCAGCTTAACCCAGAAACAAGGAAGGTACCCACAATAAAATAGTCCAAACATGGTACTACTGAGTTGAGCAAAACGAGGATTCCCCCTTTGCAAAAGCAGGGCCATTGCAACGACAAAAGCGGCAGACGTCACAGATACATCAATATTCCCGAAGTATCTAACATAATGACAACCACCACAAATCAGCTACAGAAACTGTTAGAAACTTTACAGAAAAAGTTACTGAGACAAAATACAAAGAGGAATAGAAAATTGTCAGTCTTCTTTTTCTTTGAATTACAAGCGATTTGGCCCATTCATAGGGTTACAAACAACCATAAAAGGACAGTTATAACTACCTACCATAATCTGCCCTATGAATACTAACTATAAATTGTCATATAAAGACTTACCATAATATGTTCTATTAAAAGAAAAGGAAACTAGTGGACGAGGAAGTTAAATCTTCCATTGGAACTTTTCAACTGACAGTTCAGATATTCTACTAAATTTTGTTGCATGAATCAAGGGGAAAAGCAAAATTCACTGCGAAGTCCATAATAGTTATTTCACTCGTATTTGACAAGTGGAAATTTCAATAAAGAGAAATGCTCAAGAACTTTAGTCAGATACTGTAACGATGCTATATATTTTTACATAAATGCCCACTTCTAAGTTTTTTATTTAACAAAATTTTCTCCGCAATTTTATAAGTAGTGCCGTGTACTTTTCCTATTTTTATCTTGCTCCATCCACATTGAAAAATTATTTTTCCAAGAAGATAAGGACATGAGAGAACTGATAAAATTTTCAAAAAGAGGAAAAGTGAAGAAAGGGGACATGAATGAAAAAGATCCTTTGGGCTAGATCCATTTAAGTTGTTTCACAAAAGAATGCCTGAAGCATTAGCCTCTTGATAAGACTAGATAAGCATTCAATCCCATAACGAACTATTGGAAAGAAAACGAGCCAAAAAAATATCCTCAAATTTCTTCTCATTCAAATAAAAAGCAAATGCACGCATTAAACTTTCCCTTGCCTAGACTATACTGTCATCCTTGTCCTTTCCAATGCCTCTAAACTTGGAGAATTTTCATATCAAAAGCACTAAGAAATACGATAGCCCCTTCGACATCATACAAACCTTCTCCATAACTTTATTGCAATAACACAATGCATAAACAGGTTATCATGTGTATTACTGAGCTGCGAACACTTAGACACATCGGAGATAGAAACTTGATAAAGCCTCAGCACCTACAGCATGTCATTTTTATTAAGCTTTTAGCAACAACCACCATGTCAAAAGCCTTCCTTATGAACTAGTATACATTTTAGAATTAAAGAATACATAAATAGATACGTTTGCTAAATTCCAGATCATTCAAGGAAGGAGAAAACATCACAAGATACGTTTGCTAAATTCCAGATCATTCAACTTGGAAAGTAGAAACATCCCCATATACCAACAACTGAGATTAAAATATAAATAGAAGCTCTAAAAGGTCATCCGAGGAAGAAAAGTAAAAGAGATGGAGCTGAAGAGCCACCCACCTCCACCAGATAAAAAAACAACATAATTCAATAAAGTCAAGGAAACACATCATAATGTATAATGCAATTGATTCTAAATTCTTCTTGAGAATGGATGTAGCCCAATAGCAACTCAGAAATGTATGTTCGAAAGAAGCAAACCTATATTCATGATGAAAACTCGAAAGATAAGTGCAGATTTACTCCATTCGCGAAATCTCACGAGACTTGTAGAAACTTTTTTCTTCTTCCAGCTAAGATCGCTAACCTCCCTCCAACCCCACCCCCCACCAAGATCTCAAGCATTCATATAACTTAATGCCCCTATATTGATTATTTACGTTAAATCAAAAATTTGTATGGACACAGCTGGAAAATTCAATTACTATCTTTTAACATGAATAAATGCAGATTTAGGAAGGAAATCAAGCTTAATCGTGCTGAAAGTTGTGTCCAAATGATGACTACTAGAAGAACAGAGTGGAGTGCTGGTGTTCGAGAAGTATCAACCAGACATGCCTCGGACACATGGAAACATTATATGACACTCCACATGGGATGTCCTTTTTTATATTATATTTGAATTTCCAACACACTGGGAGACACAACCCAAACACGTTGACAACACAACAAGCATCATTTGGTAATTGTTGAAATATAAAATTAGGAAATTGCTAATTATTAGAGTGTTTCGCTAAATTGCATAATAAAAGAATGGAATACAAATGAAACCAGCTGCATTCACACCATTTGCCACTTAAGGGAAGCAGTGATGGAAAAAGATGGAAAAGACCAAAACGATAAAGACACAATGGCCAATAGAAAATTGAAATAGACCAACAATGGGAAATATCATATTTCAAACTAGCCGCAACATTCGGGTAATGAATCAAGTTATTACATTAACCTCTTGTGCATTACCTATTGTTGACAGTGATTTGGAGTACCTATTACTAACTCCACCTACTAATTAACATCCTCGAGTTTATTTAAGTGAATGTTGGCTCTAGAGAAAGTCGATGCTTCTAGATGCAAAAGGAGATATGAAGGTCGACAGAGGAGAAGATACAAAAATTAGGCCAAAAAGGGAAATGAAAAAAGGCAGAAGGGAGACCAAAGAGATGACTGGAGTCTCGAGAGAGATTGAAGGAGGAGAAAAAGAAATATGTCATGGGAAATTGGAGATATAAAAAGGGAGCTGCTTTATGGCTATTTCAGCCATTTTATGGGCTTGTTACCAGGCTATTCTCAACTAGATCTTAAATGAGCCTAAGTTACAGCATTTCAGCTAGATTAAGACACTTTCTGGTTCATTGTTGACCAATTCCTCGCCATATCCAAGTTCCTATTTCTTTCACTCTGCAGCAAGGATACTTCAATTAGGGTAGTGTGTCCGACACAAGTCAATACCTACACTTTTCGTACACTCTACTGTGATCATTTTTCTTTTTATATTAGAAATATTATATATTGTTAATTCAAAATTATTAACAAATAACAAATAGGTACTCATGTTTAAAAGATTTCAACAAGAAAAATTAATAACAAGTATAAAACTAAATTTATACTATATAAATGAAGAATTTTTAAGAATTTAATCAAC
>CAIGRB010120946.1:124670-148871 GCA_903798255.1 Fraxinus quadrangulata
GATGAGTGTAATTAACTCATTTAACATTTACCTTTATATTGTAGGCTTTGGTTCATTCTTAAGCACTTTTGAGCTTTTTGTTGTGTGTGGTCGTGTTGTTTTGTAGTTAGACAACTTGGCTGAAAATGGAGTGGTTTGGAGCTAGGAATAGAGCTAAAATTATGATCATGGAAGGAGGCATGGATTTGAAGAGGAGGTGAAACAAGGAAAAAATGAAGCGAAAAAGAGGCGAAGAAGGCAAGCAAATATAAAAAAGTGAAAGAGAGCTGGGCGTCGCGGCGCCCAGCCTTAAGAAACCAACAAAATTGGTGGCATCGTGGTGTGAGCCAGTGGGCGTTGAGGCGCCAACAACATTTTGATGCAACGCTGCGGCGCCGATTCTGGGTGCTGCTTTCCGAGTAAGAAAAATAAGGAAATTTCAAAAGATTTTTGACCAAGTCCTCTTCCAATTCGATTTGCAACTTTGGAGAACTATAAATACAAATTTGAAGAACTAAAAAAGTGGGACTTTTTGGACGGCTAGAAGAAAACAAGGGTGGAAGACGAATATTGAAGAAATCAATTGAGGAAGGGACGATTGACACAATTGGGGGAAGAAATCAAGCGGAAAAACTAGTTCTTCTAAATCATTTCTTTTTATCCATGTTATTTATATTTATTTTGATGATGTCAATTATCTTAATTATGAACTAAATCTTTAGATCTACGGTTTGATGTAATCGACTTGAGACGTGTTTTGATTCATATATATTTAGTTCTTTTGGATTTTTCGTTAATTTATTTGTGTTGTTTGTGTGTAATGCTTTTAATTAATTGGCCACTAGTTGAATGAATTGATACTTAAATTTCGGCACTCGAGATAAGAAAATTTATGTTCGATCTAAGAACAACATAACCTAAATTTCGTAGATTTCGAGAGAAAGTACGTATTTTTTAGGCTTATTTGAATTAAGAACCACGTGCATCAATAATTTCTATACATTTATTTCAGAATAGATATTGGAATTAAACTATAGAGATAGGTTCTATTCGGCACTCGAGATAGGGAATATAATTAATTTACGATTCTTGCCTATAAATTGAGAAAATTTTGATTGAATTAATGTTATAGGTTGAAAAACATTGTCGATAGTGCGATGAAATCATTCCCCAGGCTTTCATAATTTGATAATTTCTTGGTAATTTGCTTCGTTCACTTGCCATTTTTATTCCATCTACGTTGGATTAAAATCACAATATTGATTCAACTTTGATTTTCTAAATAAAGTGAAAATTAAACAATTATAGTATTCGGTAGAAATCAAGAGTCAACCCCTATGATTTCGATATTTTTCATTTCATCACTATATTATAAAATTTAACACCGTACACTTGCGGTAATTTCCCGATTGTGGCGCCTGGACGAGATTTTTTTTTTAGTTTTTTGGACTCTTTTCTTGGTTTAACACGACTCCAATCCTTCAAAAACAACAAAATACTATAAATACAACATTTAAGACCTAATTCTAGGGGGAGAATGGTTCAATAGGTACAATTCTTCAAAAAGGTAATGAGGAAAAATATCATGAGATTCAAGAATAAGACAAAGAAGAATAAGAGAAGAAATTGAAGATCTACATCCTAGTTTTTCTATTATATTCCCTATGTCATTTTATATGAATTTTAGTATTTTCATAAATTACACCATGAGCTAAATTCATTATTTAGGGTTTGATTGTAGCAAAAAACTAGAAAATATATATTGATTAATTTTAGTTATTTCTATTAGATTTTTCACATGTGTTTATTTACGTTATGATTTTAATGTTTTCAATTAATTTGTACTAGTTGAATGATTTGATACTAGTCAATTCCGACACTCGAGAATGGGGAGTTTAGGCGTGATCATAAGAATAACACAACCTAAGAAATTATAAGTTTCGAGAGAAAGTATAATTCTTTTGAAACATGTTCCATTTAAGAACCACGAATTTGATAAATTTTATATTTTAATTCGTAATAGAGATATTGAAATTGAAATATATGAATATGTTTTACTCAGCACTCGAGAGAGGGAGTAAAATTACGTTAGTGTTCTTGCTTATAAATTTTGAAAACTTGATTAGAAATAATTATATAATTGAGAATCATATTTGATAGTTAGGTGAAATCATAACCCGAGGCTTCCTCACTTGATTATTCTTCTAGCTTATATTTATTTATTGAATTCGTCACCATATTAGTTTAAAAAAATATTAATTATAAAATTCATTCATCTAAATAAAATAGAGGTTATATAATTATAGTATTTAGTAGAAATTTGAAATACAATTCATGTGGGTTCGACACTCTAACTCAATTATTATATTACAAAACTTGACACCGTACATTTGTGGTATAAATCACGGTATAGAAAACGCTTGACAAGTTTTTGGCGGTGATTGATTTATTTGAATTCCATTGATATTATTACCAATTAGTTTTTATTTTAATTTAGAATTTTTTTTTTAGTTTCATTCATTTCATCTCTGTCTTTAATAGTTTCTGTAATTATGATTTCAGCTATTTATGCGAATGGCGAGAAACATCGACCTATTACCTATTGATCCTGAACTAGAACATATATTTCGCTATCCAAGGGGTATACAGAGAGACGAACGTGAAGCAATGACCGAATAGGATGCAAGAACAGTGAATGGAAATAATCAACAAAGAGCTATTCAGGACTATGTTAGGCCTATTGTCAATAATAACTATTCCGGCATTGCACGCCCCGCTATAGCTGCAAACAACTTCAAACTGAAGCCAGGACTAATACACATGGTACATCATAATTAGTTTGGAGGAGCTGCAATAAAAGATCCAAATACTCATTCGGGATCTTTCCTAGAAATTTGTGAATCAGTGAAGATGAATGGAGTCACCAATGAGACAATTAAACTTCACCTATTCTCTTTCTCCTTCAGGGATAAGACAAAAGCTTGGTTCCAATCACTACCGTACGGATCAATTACAACTTGGAATGATTTAGCTCAGAAATTCCTCACCAAGTACTTTCCACCTTCCAAATTAGCTCAACTTTGAAGCGGGATTGGTCAATTCAGACAAGCTGACTTCGAACCTTTTTATGAAGCTTGGGAAAGATTCAAGGACTTGCTTAGAGGATGTCCTCAACATGGTTTTCAGAGTTGGATGCAGATTGAGATCTTCTACAACGGGTTAAATGAACCGACAAGAACCATAGTAGATGCAGCTATAGGAGGCACTCTAATGGCTAAAATGACAGATGCTGCATATTTCTTGTTGGACGACATAGCTACAAATAGCTATCAATGGTCGAGTAAGAGATCAAGCGTTAAAAAAGTAGCGAGACTTCATGAAGCGGACCCCATAACAACATTAGCAGCTCATGTCTCATCACTTACTAATTAGATAGCTGCATTTACCACTCAAAGAAATCAATAGAAATCAGATTCAATTATGGTTGCTTTCTCATCACATCAAGAGACAGAGATAGGGAATGAGCAAGCTCAATATGTCAACAGCAAGAACTACAATCAGAGGGAAAACTACTCTTCAAATCATTATCATCCAGGGCTGAGGAATAACGAAAATTTATCATATGGCAATAATAGGAACACACTTCCAACCTCCACCTGGGTTCAACACTCAAAATTTTGAAGAGAAGTCATCCTTAGAGGACATTCTTGGAACTTTCATTTTAGAGACAAGATTGCGATTCAACAAAGATGAGACACATTTGGATAACATCGAAACACATGTGTCGAACATGAGAGTCACAATGAAAAATCTAGAGGTTCAGATTGGGCAGTTGGTGATATCAATGAAGTCTCAACAACAGGAAAAGTTTTCAAGTGATACAGAAATCAACCCAAAGGAGCATTGCAAGACCATTACATTGAGGAGTGGCAAACAATTTGGAGAAAGTTAGAAAGAAAATAGAGGAAGGCAGGTCGTCGGTTCGAGTTAGGAGTCAATTTGGGATTNAATTTGGAGAAAGTTAGAATGAAAATAGATGAAGGCAGGTCGGCGGTTCGAGTTAGGAGTCAATTTGGGATTCGAGTTGGTCTGTGAGGGAATTATTGAGTTGCTGCTTCGAATTCATTGGAAATTTGAAGGAATCTTTGAAGGTATGGAATTGGAAGAGATTGTGTCATGAACACGAAGAAGAAGAAGAAGAAGAAGAAGAAGAAGAAGAAGAAAGAAAGAAAATAATGGGATCGAAAGGAAAGGAAGTTAATTGTCCCAATGCTCACTGAACTTACGTTGATTTATTGCTTGCTCACTCAAATTTAAAATATCAAATTTTGACCATTAAATTTATCAGAACATTGGATGTTACTCATATTTTAACATTTGTTCCAAATCTTTAACGAAATTAATGACGTAGCTAACGGAATGCACACTTGATGCCTCGTCATACCGTTAATAAATTATCACGTCTTTGATTGTTCACTAAACTTTAAAAAAGGTCTTCTACTACTCACTAAATTTTGGAAAACGTCTTCGAATGCTCACTAAAATGGTCGAATTTTGATATTTAAACTTATAAAAAGGATGTCGACCTATTGTTCATTGAAAAATATGTACCACAATCGTATGAGTTGTGTAAAAGTAATAAATTGGACAAACGAATCTGAATTGTCGATCCCATGAAAAATTATTACTTAATTACACAATAGTTAAATTTAATTTTAACATATATTTGTAAAATTTTAAATTATTTTCAGTATTTGATAATTTTAATTTGATTGTGTGTTTTTTTGTTTAAATTAAATTAATATTTGTATTTTGCAACAAACACACAATAAATTTAATTAAAAATATTTTACAACGAAGCACACAATAATTTTAATTAGAACTTGGATTTTCATAACGAAACACACAATCTATTTAAGTAAATTTACCGCGTGTTTCGTTGCAAAATCCAAATAATAATTAACTTTAATTTAATCTAATAATGAAATATACAATAAAATTGAATTTTTCAAATGGTGAAAATAGTTTAAAACTCTACGAAAATATGTCAAAATTAAATTAAATTTTTGTGTAATTGAGTAATATTTCTCGTGGAATCTAAATCTGAACTCGTTTATTCACTTTTTTACTTTACTCGATCTGTGCAATAGCAGTACATATTTTTTAACGAACATCGTTTTTATAAATCATTTTAAAATTTAATGAGCAATCGAGGACGTAACATTTGTTAACAGTATGATGGAGCGTTACATGTGAAATCAGTTAGTCACATCACTAATTCAGCTAAAGATTTGGAACAAATATCAAGACAATGAGTAACATTCAACGTTTTGATAAGTTTAGTGATCAAAATTCAATATCTTAAACTTTAGTGAGCAATCGAATAAATAAACATAAATTCAATGATAACTTTGCATTATATATATAAAATAAATTTTGTAAAAAACAAAAATAAAAGTTTTAATTTTATTTTAAAAAAATTAAAAATAATTTTATTTTATTTTTCTAAGTAACGTTTTTAAAAAAATAAGTTGTTATTTTATTTTGATTTTTTAAATAAGTTTTTATTTTATTTTGATTTTTTAAAATAAGTTTTTATTTTATTTTTTTAACGAACCTTTTTTAAATAAATTTTATTTTATTTTTCTAAGTTACTAACATTTTTTTAAAATAAGTTTTTATTTTATTTTGAAAACATTTTTTTGAAAACATTTTTATTTTATTTTTGTTTTTTGAATTTTATTTTATATATATAATGCAAAATTATCGTTTTACCCCTTTTAAAATTAATAAAAATAGTGAAAAGAAGTTGATTAGTTATGATTAAATATTATATAAAATTAGGTGACCATGATGAAATATTATATGAAATTGAATAATCATGACAAATAAAATTAAATTGGGTAGTATGGTGACACCAAATATAAAATTTGTTGATCATTACGAAATAAAATCAAATTGGATGGCCATGATGACACTAAACCTAAAGTTGGGGGGCCATAAGTGGATTTAACCCTCTAAATATATATTAACATGAAAAAATAAAATAACATATTGAATATAGATTAAATAGGTCATCAATCTATTGAAGACGTAGCAAATAGGTTCTCAATCTAATATTTTTGCAACCATATCACAATCTTTTGTTCTTGTAGCATTTGGGTCCCAATTGACGATTTTACCACTTTCTTTTTTACTATAAAGCTCAAATTTTTTTTTTTATTATTATTTTTAGTTCTAAACGTAAAGCATTCAACTGGGACATGAGGAGACTAGGCATTGACGAAGTCCAGCCTGCAGTTATGTTAAATGTCTGCCAATTTTCTTTCTCGCAATTTATGTTAAAACTTTATTTTATTTTGTTTTTATTAAACCATTTGCGATACACCAATGAAAATATGACGTGTGCATAGCTTAGGTTCGATCCCCGTTATTTCAAATTTTCAATTTATTTTCAAGCACGCATTCTCGCATAAAATAATTTTACACGTAAATAAAAAAAAATTTATTTTTTTTAACCACACATTTTTCAAAAAATTATTATTTAGAAATATATTTTCTTACCAAAATGGGGCTCAAACAGAGGGTTAATAAGTTTCTCGACTCAATTGCCACTTTTATTAGAAACTCGGAGGAAGGACATGCTTATATTCACACTACATATTTTTACAAATACGTCATATTTTAATTATTTTCTAGATCTATAACCTTTATTTATTGTCACAAACATAGTTATCAGAATAACTATGATCACATGCATATCCTTAACCATTATGTTCTCATAGCCTTGACCTTTCATTGACTAGTAAATTTTGTCCTTATTCACATTTTTTGTCCAAAAATGCACTTTAAAATGTTGGATAAATATTTAGTCTTAATTTATTATTTTTATTTCTTTGCTTATTTAAAAATAAAAGAGACAAATAAATATTTTTACTCCATTTTAACGAATTCATTTTTATAGAAACCGAAATATGAGACGTTTTAATTTGAGAATAAGAATGCGATAATGGAAACTGAGGACACAAGTGTGACAAAGAGTGTAATCGATCAAAATGGGGTGCTTCAAAAATGTGGTGTAAATACATTTATCCTACTAAAAGAGTGCGAAACAAATGGAACCATAGTTGTTGAGGGGGAGCATTGAATTCATGGCTTACAATTACAAAGTATGATAACTCCAAGTTGATAAAGGGCAATGGTACATGATAGACAGACTATAACTTGGAGCCAATATAAAAGGGCGGGAAAACACTATCAAACCCGTAGATGCAAGAGAGGGCAGCTGCGAGCAAATATAAAAGGGCGAGGGTACATAGATAGACGCATTACAACTACTAACAACTTCATGCAAGCATTTTACAGAAGGCTACACGTTTAGTAAAAATGCTCGAAAAAAACATTGAACGTTATATAGCCACCCCGTTTGGGGGTAAATAAAAGGTAAATGGCGCTCATTTGTTCATCATCCAAGTTATAAGATCTTTAAATTTATTGGCTAAGTTCTTAGTTTGGTTGTGGCCAAGCTAAAACTATAAAAGGCCAGCTTAGCTAGTTGAAATGGGTGAAATTTGCCCTGCATAAGGTTATTACTTTTTGGAGATCCTCTTTTCATTTAATTGGATATTTCTTTATTTTCTTATTTTCTTTCTTCAAATTGATTTCGTCCCATCATTTACGTGTCAAAACCTTAAACCTCCTTTAAATAGTAAGAACCAAAGAAATTTAAGTTGAATTGTTTTGCCCGTTTAACATGGATGTACATTTATTATTCTGATTAGATTTTATCACATAAAATTTATCATAGATACATCCTATATTTAAGAATTTTGTTTATTCTTCTATTGGATTGATTCATCTAAAATTTATAACTTGGGAGTTATGATTGTAGAGAAATAGAGATAGAAAAACTATACAAAAAAATAAAAGCATGGCATTGTTCTATTTGCACACTCAGCTCACTTTACCAGTTGATACATATTTACATGAAAAAGCCGTATCAGATCCCTGATTTAAAATATTTTGAAATTTGTTCCCTCTTTATTAAAGATAAATACCATTTCGATTAAATAGATGTTTTTCGATTCTTCCTGAAGAAGGAATGAGGTTTTAGGAGATAAAAATGTCTTTTACGTATTGAGGGTGTATTTGAGTCACATTTTTGGAAGAATATATTTTGAAATAGTAGATTGATGGAGAATGTGTGATTGAAAAAGAATGAAAAATTATTGATGTGGTAAAAAATATTCTTCAATTGCTGTTATGCTAAATATCGAACCAAACACACAGTAATCTCAAGATCATTTACAGAAAACCAAAATGAGAACTAAACTTTATTAAAACATTCTAAAGTACAGATCCAAGCATCAAAGATGGAGATTATTACAATATTAGGTCTCAGATTCAAAAAAGAATTGTACCCGTCTGTATGACACTCAAAACCCTAATCCA
The DNA here is from genome assembly GCA_903798255.1 of Fraxinus quadrangulata. Taxonomy (NCBI): domain Eukaryota; kingdom Viridiplantae; phylum Streptophyta; class Magnoliopsida; order Lamiales; family Oleaceae; genus Fraxinus; species Fraxinus quadrangulata. The sequence continues at coordinate 133,101 of CAIGRB010120946.1, forward strand.
AATACTTTCAGTAGCACCTTCATCGATTAAAAGGCAACAACAAGGATCATACATAGTTCTCTCTTCTATACAACACACGCAGTGTAAGATTTCTTCAAAGAGAATCAGAAAGAATACTCTTCCAACCAAAGGCTTGGAAGAAGAACTCGAAGAGAAGATGAGAGAAGTATCTGTAAGCTAATAACCCAAAAGAGCAAAAGGCAGAAGTGTATATAGGGCAACAAAGGGTGATATTTATACCCTCATTACCAACCATCCAATGATCCAGGTGATTTCTCATATTTAACAACAAAGGCAAAAGCTTGTTCAGTTGCTATCAAAGAAAGCGCCAAGCTACAAAACACAACTTCAGATTTGGATCCGGGTCTCAGGGTTGGGCCATGTCATTGGGCAATTGCATGGACTTTGAAAAAGAGTTTGTGCCTTAGTCATTTATTCATCATTGCCCCAAAGGAGGTAATTGGCATAACAGCCCAACAGCTGTTATATTTCCTTCCTATAAAACACATGATATAACGAAAAAACACTTTAATCTATACTAAAATTTTATTAAAAAAAAAAAATTGCTAGAAAACGGTGATTTTCATTCTGAATTAAAGACTTTTATTTATTCTTATACTACATTTAATATCTAATATTTTTTGCTATTTACATTCAAGCAACTTATGATTGCAGGGAAATGGAGATAAAAACTCTACAGAAAACAAATAAAAGGATGACATTATTCTATATGCATACTCAGCTTACTTTAACAGCAAAATATATGTTTAAATGGAAAAGTGGTATCAGACCACTGATATCGAAACATTTTGGAATTTGATTCCTCTTTGTCAAGGGATAAATACCATTCGGTCAAATCAATATTTTCCATTACCTTTTGAAGAAATATGAGGTTAAATCAATTCTTACTTCGCCTCTACAGCCTCTCAATATGCGCTCTTTCTTTCCTAACGAAACACAGGATACATGTAATGGAAAAAAAAAATGATTGGACTAAATTGAAAAAAAAAAATTGCACTAAACTGAAAAAAAAAAAAAAAAAAAAAAAAAANGGAGAAACTCAATGATCGGACGAGATATTTGAAGAAATAAGAAACAAATAGAGACAGATGGCGAAATTCAATATATGGGGACTAAATTGCAACATTTCAATAGTTGAATTGGACTTAAGATCGATAATTGGAAACTTTTTGGATTCAATTGGAAGCAACTAGAAGATGAAGGATTAAAATCACATGAGAAATGAAGTCAAAATTGCACTTGAAGAAAGCTGGGGACCAAAGTGCAATGAAAGGAAAAATTGAACAACGGTGCACGCACGTAGGCCAATCCCACCGCACGCGCGGCACTCCAATCTCCATTTATAGAGAGCAAAACCATCGAATGGCACGCGCGCAGTGAACTCTATGCCGCAAGCGCATTTTCAGGGCCTCAACGGCCCAGTTTTCTCTGTGGATCCAAACTCTTTCTGAAATCAAATTTAACGATCTATTTAACTTATAAGGGACAGCTAGAACATGGCTACAACATAAGATGCCATATTCTACCACGTCATAATACCATATTTTGAGCGCAAAGACGAATCTTGCAAGAAGTTCAAGGGAAATTACATAAGAAATTGAAGGTTTAAAGTAAGAGGTTGAAGCTTAACGAAGAAAAAATTGATTTTTTACTTTCCAATCATTGTTTTTATTTTTGGACGATGTTATTTCAAATCTTTTTGTGTAATTTACATAACATGTTAGATTAAATTTGTATTTGTTAGGATGTAGATGAATTCTTGTTATGAAATTTTTAATACAAAATAAGTATTTTGACTACTAATATGTGTGAATTCATGGATGGTTGTTATTAAGTTTTAATACATTTTTAATTTCTCGATCACAAATTGTATTGAATGTGAATTTTATTGATTTTGAGAAAAATAATAGAATAGATAACACTGATAACAATTATTGTAAAGTCCGATAATGAATATATATACCGTTATACTTTGCATAATTTCTATGGATGTTTTTATGTTCCCATCTTTCATACAAATATAGGAATATTACATAAAGAGATAGATTTAATTGACATCGAGAGATGTTTTTAATTAACTTAAAAATATTGATCAATATAAATAAGTATATATTGTCATGATATTTAATTGTATTAAAAATGGATTAACAAGGGTGATTCAAAGTCTTAGCATTCATATCACATAAACAAAAACCTTCATAATTAGCTTACTTAATATAATTAGATCATATAGTATAAATATTCAAACCAATTTAGCTATTCAATTAATGTTGAAATTAATTGACATTAGATTAAGTACATAGTTCTCGTGGATTTGACACTCTATGTACTACTTTATTATTTATTCACGATGCCTTTCACTTGTGACAAATCAAATGATTAGAAAGGAAAACTTTACTGAAACAAATAAAAGCATGGCAATATTCTATTTGCATATAAGCTCACTTTGACAGAAAATATATATTTACATGGAAAAGTCATATCAAACCCTTTTGAATTCGTTTCTTCTTTCTTAAGCAAAAACCATTTAAATCAATGTTTTACATTCTTGCTTCAAGAAATGAGGTTTTAGGAGATAAAAATGACTCTTAAATATAAGTTTTTGACAACTTTGCACATCTCTCTTTCAAGGAATTGCTCCAACATTTTTCCCTCTAAAACTTTTCAAGATAACTGCTCTATTGACTATTCTATTTCTCATGTAATTAATGTAAAGATTTTCTTTGAAACAGAATTCTTAATGGGTTTTTTCTTGGATTCTTTTTGCATATTACATTAATTTTTACGTTACCTCTGCTGCTGTACTGCTGCTTCTTGAATACATATGTATATATCAATAACATATTATTAATAATCATCACTGTTCTAAAATGCAAAAATCTCCATGCAATTATTGTTGGAAAATTATTGTCCAAAAGTTAATAAAATTGTGTGCGGAATAAAAATGAATTTGGAGGCCAAATGATGAATTATGCGACCGCATAGTTCAATTTGGCACACAGTCGCATAGCCTTATACCGAGGCTAAGGCCCCTTAACTGCTTTGCTACCGCTTAGATATAAAGAAATAGCCATTTATGGTCGTTGTTATTTGAATTTTGATGGCTTTTCATCTTATTTTGGCACCATTTCGTGGAAGACTATTGAGACCTATATATAGATGATCAATGTTCAAAGGCTTGTGATGATAATCAATCTTAGAAACATATTTTATTCCACACATCATTGAAATCAAAGTCCCTTCTTACATATTCAAAATTTTCATTTTTGTGTTCTTCAAGTTTTGGAGGATTTTCACTAGTCCTTAGGTGTTAAATTTTTTACAAGGCTTGATTAATCCTACAAACCATTTGCTATAATCCCTTTTAAGCATCATTTTCAATTCGAGATGGAGCAAATATAGTTTGAGGACAACGTTTTCATGTTCGGGCCTTATTTTCATATCTTCTTTGATCTTCCTTTTGTTATCTATATTGTTTCTGATTTTTTGTTCTTTACTTTCATCTTCAATCCCTCCTCGTGGAAGAAATTATAGACAACAATTATTGTGAACATTTTAAAGTGTGCTATAGAAAGCACAGAAGTAATGCGAGTGTATGAGGCCATCGAGTATGTAAATTGGTAAGGAGGGGGGCATGGAATCATGGTGTTTGTAGCGTGTACTAAAAAGAATGCCTGGCTACATTAATTATATTCTGTGATAGCTCAAAAAGAGGAAAATGGAAACAACCCTAAAGTAAAAGGTTGTTGGATCTGTTGTCTGCTGTGCCAACTTGAACTTCAGAAAGAGTCATAAATGGGATATGTAGGCAAAGTTGAGTTTAACTCAACTGACAATTTTATATATGCTTGATTCTACTGGACTTGGACGAATTTTTCCAACTTGATATTTGGCACAAAATATCAATTATGTGCTTGTTTGGTTTAAATTATTATCTTATATAAACTCAAATTTTAATTTTAAACACACATTTAGTTAGCGGATTTCACATCTACTACCCATTTATCAACCAATCATCTCTATCAATATATAATTTTAGCAACTTATAATTTCTCCCACATGCTCTACTGATTGTGTGGCCCGAGTTTCTTTCTTATGAATGTATTCCTTAGGAGGGATACTAACGCGTTAGCTACGTGGGTCGGTAGTACACATAGTACCTATCATCCATTATTACAACTATGACTGCTAGGGTAAAATTAATTTTTTTTTTTTTTTTGTATAAAATGATTTTTACCTAGTGAGTTGGGATAGACTCTTTTGAATTTGTTCGTTTGACTATCCCAGTAAAGTTGTGAGAAATTTGTCATCTGCTCAATTTGAAAACATAAGTTAACCAACCACAAATACCTTTGATCTTTATTAGTTTACCACTAATATTTCTAATTAGGGTGGCTAAGCTAACTTTTTCGTTTTTTGTTGGAACATGGCTTCATGATGGTTAGGTAATTTGCCATTATGACCTGCCGAAGTGCGATTAGATTACATTTAGTTAATTAGGTAATAAACTATATTTTAGTAGGTGATGAGAGACTTCTTGCCCTGGTCGAAGTTGGCCGGCCCGGTGAACTTTTCACTGTTGAGCTGAGTCATGGGCCAACTCGCCTTCTGCGATGGGCTTAGCATGCACAGCCCTGTTTGGAAAGCCCACACCGTAAAAAAAAAAATTAAAGAATTCACCTATAAATAAGATCGGGCAAGGTCACATTAGAATAAGCCTATACTTGATGATGAACCACAGAAAAACGTGACACATCATAAGAGAAATATCTCAGATCTATCTAAATCGATCCAACCCGATTAACACTATTAAGTGTAACCTAGGAGGCTAATGGTAATTTTTCCTCGTATTCTTCTGGTATTTGGTGAAAAGCCCTAGGATTCACCAAATGAACTGAGAGAATCAAACATTGCATTTATTACTCCAAGAGAAAAAGAAAAGCTTGACATTTATGGTGATGCTGATGCCATTTTGTCCAAGTTGAATTGGCTATTTTCTCATTCTACAAGTAACTAAAAGTTGCAAATATCAGCCTTTTAAAAAACAATAAATAAAAAATAATTTTTTTTTATTGAAAATAGAAGGAAAAAGTTCTCTTACTAGCACAGTCAATTGTGTCTAGAAATTGACCTGCTTGAACTTACCAAACACACCCTTGTGTTGTGTCAATTATGAAATTGATGAAATTGGTTGGGTTGCAGACCAAATTGTTGACTAATCACCGGACTTTCGAAGTCATAAGCCGGCAAATTAATGGTCGTTTTGTTTCCTCTACAAATTCCGATTTTAGTCAGCCATATACAAAACCATTCTCTCCTCTATCTCCACGTCAACACGCACTATTATGCTCTTTGTTTGACTTTCATTAAAATAAAATTATTTATTTTTCTTATTAATTTTTAATCATGCATTCACACAATAAAATATTTTATACGTAGATTCAAAAAATTTTCCTAATTTTTACCTACGCATTCCAATAGAAATCAATATTTAAAATATCATTTTCCGCAAATTTATCTTTACAATGGCCATCAAATAGGGGCTATATAAGTTTGTGAAAAATAGTAGTATATAAGTACGAGTTACTGGATTGATATCACACGTTCATATCCAGTATATTTAATAATATTAAATAGTTCTGACGTAATAATTTATAATTCATTTTGGCATAGCGTTTTTTTTTTTTTTTTGCTTCTCTTCTCGTAGAAGAATTTGATGAGAAATCTACTTAGATTAACTTTTCTAAAAACTATTTTAGTCAAATAAAGTAATTTCATAAAATTATTTGTTTTAAAAATAATTTAATTTTTTTAAAAAAATTCCGTCAAATGAACCCTTAATATACTAATAATTTGAAGATGAAAAAAAATAAAACGAGATGGAGAAGTGCACTCTTTTTTGCTTCTTTAATTTTCCAACCTTTACAAATTTCAAAGGAACTTTATGTGGGCCGACCCACCTAGGCCGCTAACACACAGCCAAATGTTGTCCTCCCCATAACTATTCCCACAATTTGCTGATGCATTATTCTGATTAGATAGGCATTAAAATCAGTCAAGAACAAGAGGCAATTCTTGGGTTTTTATCCTAACTTCCACCAAAAACCTTATCTTTTAGTCGACACAAATCAATGTTGATAGGAAAAATAAAAAAATAAAAAATTAGGAAAGATGCTACAATTCGTACGCTTTAGTAGTAAGTTAGTCATCAACTTTTAGTTATGGACGATCAAAAGTTTTTATTGACAAAAATTGTTCAAACGTGTGTTAAATCATCGAGTGATCTTTGTAAGTTTTGTGAAAATAGATTTTGTTTCTAGAACTTGTGTCGTAAACATTAATTTGAAGCACGACATATTTTCATAAGAGTCACATAAAAAATTGCTAGGGATTTGAACGGTTCATCATCAAGGACTATTTGGGAGATAAAATTTCTCTTTTTGAAGTTCAAGGATCAACTTTAATAATGCAGCAATAAATTCAGGACAAATAGTCCAATTTTCTTAAAAAAATAAATAAAGGAAGCCTGCCCCCATCCCCATGACAAAACGATAAATGTGGGGTAAAAATGACAGAATATTAACAAATGTATGTCCTGAAAATGAGCTAAAATAGGTACATAAATTTCTTGGTTATTAAGTAAATGATAGGAGAAAAGAAAAAGTGGTATATTCAGCACTTACTCTCTTTTTTGCACTTTCTTTATAGTCCATGAAAGCTATCATCTAGGCACAGACGAATCTTCCTAGACATTCTTCGATATTTCTCACCTCCAACGAAAATAAGCGACGACTTATGAAAAGATTAAACAATACGATTGATAAGATTTTAACTTTTTTTTTTCTATTATGTAGTTTACCGCAACAAGCATGCAATAGAAATATATTCGTGATTGACATTGTGGGAAGAATTTTTGTATGGGGTGGATGGATCACAATTATTATTTGATAACAATTTTAAGTCATATCATATAAATTATTAATTAAATTCAAATTTAAATACATGAACATACACACATATTTACATATAACGTGCCGTATGACATAAACTATTGATGGTTTCATATGTGCAAATATCTACACATTACTATGTGATTTTAGTCGATAATTGTTGGGTTTGCTCTGAGGAGACCCTATAAGACTATGGCACTCGTAATTCCAAAAAAATATTCGCCCATAAAATAAAAATTAAAAAACAGCATCCCATCAAAAAGTGCTTCAACTTGGGGGTATGTATCTACAATCAACTATCATGAATATGACTTTCACTATGCCTGCATGAACCGGATACTCCGGTCATGCTAGCCGAACCATGCAATTTTCTTCAATAAAACTACTCATATCATTGCAGTTTCTTTCTTCAACATTTTCCAAGTTTGGCAAAGAAATTAATGCAAAACCAATCGTCCTAAGTAGGATAATTTAGTCAATGATTAATTACTTATTTCTTGTAGCCTCCTCTAGACTTAGAGGTGTTAAATAGGACCATTAGCGAGTCAAGTTGGCTCGTCATAAATGAGTGAAAAAGCAATTCCAATAAAAAGTTGATGAATCGTGAGCTAGCTCGACTCGTCTCACCAAGGAACGAGTTCGAAGGACAAGTCGAGCCACATTCGATGAAATGAGCTGTCTCATGCCCAGCTCATCCCACAAGTTAACACAAGCCGGCTAGCATGGTAGGTCAAAAGGAGCGACTCGACTCCACTCATTTAAGGCCCATGTCTAGACTGAAGAAGCTTTTGGAACACAATTTCAGACACTGGAGAAAGATGCGAGAGACAGAGTTACTAGTTTTTCTTCTACTAAAAAGTTCACCAATTGTACATGGACTGCAGTGACAGGTCGTACTAATTGCTTTTTCTGATTAAATATTCTGCTGTTGATCTACTTCTTCTAAGTTCTAATAGTGCAGAATTCTTTATTTATTCAAGTAAAGAGATGGAGGAAAAACAGTGGGATTCAGACATGTGGAAGTGCATAAGAGCAGTACCATAATGCAGATATATAACAAATTGAGGCATTTAAAATTTAACTAGAATAAATTATGGGTTTAATTATCTGCTGATGAATATAGTCTAATTAACAGAACATAATCTCAGAAAATCGAATTACAGTCAATTTGAGAGTAAAATAAACCTGTTTGACCCAACTGCCTAAAAACACCTTTTTTTCCTACTAATTATCAGCATTAGATCCATGAAATAAGCAAAAGAAAAGTAGTTTTTTTCTTTACCTCTAAATCAACCTTTTTGTGCCAAAAAATTGAAGTTTAAGCAAAATTCACGATTTGGCTAATCTCATCATCATCTTCAACTGGAGCCGGGAGATTGAGATCTATATTCAAAGTTTCACCTATTCTTGAAAATGGTTTAGCAGGAGGAGGAGTAGTGGTATTAATAGAAATCACATTTGCTGAAATTGCTCCACCACCAGTAAAATGTGATCTCTTGTGCCCACCAAGAGCTTGCCCTGATGAAAAAACTCTGAAACAAATAGGACACTCATGTATCTTCTCCACCGCTTGGATTGAACCACCATTTCGCGGTGGTGTCTCCGCCTTTATGTTGACTTTAATCTTCTTGTGATTTGCCCTGTGCCCCCCAAGAGCCTGATATGACCTGAATACTTTGTTACATGTTTCACATCTGTATTTTCCTCCAACTTTAGTACTATTAGCCACCTTAACTGCACCAGAATCCTCGGAATAATCATCATCTTCATACTTGTTTCTCTCTCTATTTTCTTCTTCTTCCTCATATTCATATTGTTCTCTCTGCCAGGTATCTCTAGACAGCATCATCAAGCAATAAGCAACATCTTCTTCTGGTGTGTCTGAAATTGAACTCAAAGGTTGATCAGAAAACTCATTACTAGTATTTTCACCCTTTTCAAACTTGGATTTTTTCATCATCTCTGTTTCCTTTACAGAAATTCTTGTTTTCCTAATCCTTTTAGAACGCGTGAAAATGGGGTTCGGGATCGACTCTGTTTCACTCTCTCTGTCTTGAAGCACAACAGAGCTCGATGCAAAAATGAACCCGGGATCTACAAAACGGATACTCTTTTTGGGATTTTCTCTCAACCCATAACATAATACTTCCTTTTCTCCATTTTCTTCTTCTTCTTCTACTGATGTTGACGAAGACAATTGAAAATCATCAGACGGTTGAGAATCCTTTTCAAAAGTCTGGACTTTCTTCTGTTTTTTTGCTGCATAAAATTTCATCATGTGAGATCTCATGTGCCCTCCAAGTGCTTTTCCATTAGCAAAATTTCTCAAGCAGACTTTGCACCTGTATTTCTCCATGAAAAAAATTCAAGTTTTCACGCAGTAAGTGTGTGTCTCTGTATAGGAGAAGTATAATGTGTGCGGAAACTAAAAGGAGTAGGTTAGGTGACAAGCATTCCTTCCTCCACCAAGACCGCATATATGCACAATGAATACACTATGAAATATTGTGTATATATAACATCTTTTCAAGAATTCATGAAATTGGATCTGGGATTTTCTTTTGATATTATTCTTTATAAAACGGCAAAGAGTAATTAATAAGATAAAACAACTTAATTAAAGCATAGTGCATCAATAAAATGTAACATGCCAAATTATCATTAAGGGCTTTCGTTGAGAATAGATTTCGTGAAAAATTAATTTTATGAAGAATGTATAATTAAAAAATATGAGTCCACGTGAAAATTTATTTTATTCGAAAGATGTTTGGTTAGAAATAAGTTTTAGCCCGTGTTGGATGTAGACTAAAATTAGATTTTTAATAAATTTTGATAAAAATTGATGAAATGTGTGATTGAAAAGTTATTGACTCTATAAAATGGGTAGTTAAAATTAATTGTTGATTTTAACTTAAATTTAAATTTGATTTTTATTCAAACCAAACATGGGCTTAAAGAATATATTTCACCATATCTCCACAATCCCTACATAGCCATCCACTAATATATTTTTCCTTTGAAAAGTAACATCGTAGTTTTCCTCCAAAGTTTCCAATTTTAAGTTCTCTATCATATCGAATTAGATGTCCATCTGTGATAATTAAGATAGTATGCTCGATTTTCTTTTATTTCGAGTCAAAATAGTGCTTTATTTTTACTGTAAATTATTTGACAAAATAAATGTACATTTAAAGAGTTAGACTTGATGCGATTTAAAAAAAGAGAGGTACAGTGTACTTATCTATTTACGTCTTACTCTAACCTACCAAACGTCTCCTAAAAATGTATTATTTGGAGCATCCATCAAGAATAAACCTTCCTACAAATAATCGTCTTTGAAAAAAAAAAGGGCTCATAGGACGGAAAGTGCATGGAGAATTTTGTAATAGAAGTCGTCATAATGAATTAAATGTAATTAAACCTTAATTAAAATTGTGTTTATCACACAATCAAATTGCAAATCTTCAGATTCTGACACCTTTTTCCGGTGGATGTAAAGGGGGGACAACAATGAGTGTATAGAGTTTTGGTATGACCAAAATTCACTTTTACATATATTAATTTTTAATTAGCAAATTGATTTTTTCTTTTTAAATAATCGCTTTCATTTTGGATCTTTGATTGAAATGTGTGGAGGGAGAAAGTAGCTCCTCCGTCCTTTGAGAATGGAGCTTTGTAGGGAAATAAACGCCGTTTTGTTAGGGCAAATGGTGGACCTAGTCCCCCTTGAAATCATGCCTTAATCCATCTTTTCAGTGTCTTACGTACTTTCTGTTTGATAGAAATTAAAATTCATTTTTAAGCAAATTTTGATAACATTGAATAGAATGCATTATTAAAAAGTTGTGAATTTTATAAAATGTGTGATTAAAATTACTTGTTGATTTCGACTTTAATTTTAATCAAATTTTTTAATGATACCAAACACGAACTTTGTAATGAACTTTCCAAAACTTAAAACGAGTAACTTCAAGTTGTCGATTAGTATTCCATTGCACGACTCTACCTTATTCTAATTTGAACTAGACTTTATATGAAATTTTGTTATTGGAAAGCAACACGTTCATAATTATTCGGAAATAAATTAAGACCATGTTTGACCCCCCTTTTTCAAAACACAATTTTCTCTCCTCTTTTTAATCACAAAATTTTTAATAAAATAATATTGCAAAAAAATCCAAAAAAATTCCTTCATTTTTAACCATATATTTTCCATCAATCTACTATTTCAAAATACATTCTTTCAAAATAATGTGACCCAAACGCACCATAACTCCGGTATAAACACAATTTCACATTATTCAACGAAAAACACACACAATCAAGAACGAGGTTTCTCTCTGTCACTCCCGTTTGGTAGAAAANAATAATATAATGGTTGACATAATACCATGTGACATATTATTATTAAACTATTTAAAACACAATCAATTTTTACATTTAATCCTATCTTGCCGATATTTATTATGTCAAAGCATATTAGTCCCTGTTTGAGCCACATTGTATTTTTCATTCTCATTTTTCTACTCATTTTCAACCACACATTTTTCAATAAAATAATAATTTTCATCATATGAATAACTTTTTTTATTTTTCAATCACATATTCCCCATCACATCAATCAAAAGAATACATTCTCTTCACAAAATTGCCTACCAAACAGAGGTAATATTTTCCTATCAAAATAGCATAATCCATTTAAAAGTGGGAGAAAAGAAGGAAAAAGAAAAATATAAAAAGTCAATGCAGAAATTCATCTTTTTTCTGGTTCATTAATTTCCAATAAAGATATTGGAGCCCCTTCAATTTCCTGCACATTAAGTGCTGCTGCTGTAATTTTCCTTGACTGAACAATTAAACCATGTTACTAGAAAAAAATTGACACTTTTGTTGACATTCTCTCACATTGTGGTGGGATCCACGTGGGATCCATACAAATTAAAAAAGAAAAAAAATTCTCCCTACTCTAAGGGGACTATCAGCCCTCCCTGGCAGCCGAGCATTATTCTTAACTGAATATAGTTTTTTATTTTTATTTATAATTTGAATATAATTTTTTTCTTTTTATCACATTCCATTAAAACCTCGATGAATTAATAATATCGCTTAAATAATAAAATTTTATGATTTTATTTCGGGTCTGTGTACTAAATTAAACTAATAATCTTGTTGAATACATAAGAAACTAATTTTATTTAAAATCTTTTAAGGTTAGTTTGTAAAAAATTAATTTTCTAAAGTTTTGATACTTGAAAGGCTTCTTTCAGAGTGACAATTGGGTAAAACACATCTACCATCTAAATTATGACCATTATAGTTAAGTATATGCAGTACCCCTTGTATAATTTCTTCATCAATACATTATCGCATAATTTTTCAATGAAATAATAAAAGGTATTCACATCTATCACACTTTTGTAGCGTCGATTGGAATCTTTACTTAATCTGTGGACAAATTAATAAATTATTTATTTATTCATAAAATAAATAACATTTTTCTCGATCCTAACATTATTTGACACATGCATTTTTACATGTGAGAGACATTAGCATCAATGCTTCTTAACACAGCAAGTTTTGAGAATTTAACCAACATTGCCCTAAATGCTTGAAGGAGACTGTCCAATTTGTTAGGTTGCTCACCGAACTTATTCTTAACCGCCGTAGAAAATTGTTAATTAAAGTTTTTGACAACGATTTGTAAATTTTATTACTTAAATTGTAATAAAAAATTTAGCTGAAGCAAACAAGGATTTAAATTTTTTTTAAAATTATTTAGAATATATTTGGTACTCCCTACTTATTTATTTATTTTTTTATTTTCCGAGGGTCCCTACTTATTATTGTGTTTGACTTACAATGGAGTAACGAGAAAGGTAAAAATAATTATTGCATTAATTACTTAATTTTAAAAACTTAAATGTTTATTACAAACAGACAGATACAAGGAACGTATATACATCGTTCATATACAATTAACCACATATTAGATGAAGGCAGCGTGTTAACGTATTGTCAGTTTCAAAATTCGGAATGCTTGTTTATAGACTTGTTTACATGTCCAAGTGACATTCATCTCTATTATTGATGCCAAATCGAATTCAATCAGCACAAAGCACACACAATTTTGCAGAATTCAAAAGGATAGGGTCCGAATATTGAAGTGCTCTTAATGCTACTCATTTGTCGAGCATCCAAAGAGGATAAAGCTAAAAAATGTACTAGCACCACAAAAAAACGAACAATCTTCAACTACAAACGATATTTACTGAGAATTCACCACAAACTACAAAGGCATAAAAAACAACTCAATCTCAATATGGATAGTCCAACTAATTGAGTTATTATTTGTAGCCCAAAGTCTTAATTTATTATCGTTTTCAATTTATAAATAAACTTAGTTTCGTATAAGAAAAATGGAAAAAGAAAATGAGTAGAAGAAATCAGATGAAGAAAAATTCTTAAAACTCTCAAACGGCGTGAAGAAGAGTGAACGACACAGCCCTATTTGTTGCAACCGAATGGGAATATAGAAGAATCCAAAAACCATTCGATGCCTTTGTCAAGGTTTCAAGTGGGTCAATCGACCCATCTATGTAATCCCAAATATGCAATTTCATTTGAGTCCTAGTTCATTACAATGGGTATCATTTCTTATGTAGCTTCACTTGTCAACTTCACAACTTTTTTATATTTGTTACAAATTGCCATTAAAAATTTTAATGACGACAATAAAGGTAGGATTCACGTAGTGATAAAATGATTTCCGATTGGCTTTCTTTGTTTGGTTTCCCCATATCCTACGACATCGAGGATGTCTAGGATCCAGGGCCCCTCCTCTTTCCCAGCAAATCTGTGGCAACCATACCAAAGGGGAAGTAGGGGGAGATGGAACACCCCAGAGCATATATCTCCACCCGATCAATGAAGACTCAAATCGAACTAAAGGTGTAGACATAAATGCAACCATAAACAAAGGTTTATGACTTTTTGTGCAATTTTTTAATTGTGCAATAAAATAAATTTTTTAAAGCTATTCCAAACCTATTCTAAGCCAACAATATGTACGTGTTTCCGCCTTTGTCGGTAGGAGCCTGTGGTTTTCTAAGCTTGGTCCTAGATTTTAAGCCCCTGTTTGTCTGAAACTTTTTTTTTCCTACACACATATTTAGATAATAAAGTATCACACATTCTCAAAAAATTAGCTATTCAAAATAATATTTTCCAAAAAAAATTGCCCCACCAAACAGGGGCTAATTTTAACAGAGAAATTTATCATTTATTTTAAATTTTAACAGTATGATAAGGAAATGATTAGAGCAATAAGCAATTAGTGTACTGCAATTCGACTCAATTGATATTAGTCAAGTCCAAATGAGGTTCAATTGTGGAAGATGAACACGTTAATTTACAAATATATACAAGTGTACAATGTGGGAAAAAGAGTGTATTTTAAGGGGAAAAAAAAAGCGAAAATCAAATGGTATAAAACCTTCCTAAGAAATTTTTTGATGACATTAAAATTCACGAACTTTCTGAAGGATACCAAAGTTTTAAGCAGAGGAGATATCCATATTACTTTGTGAGTTTTCCAAAACTCGTAAGATTGTTTGAAAATACTCTTGACTTGCATCCAAATTATATATATATTAGAAAATTGTTTGAATAATGGCCCAAATTCATACAGACTCAGTCAACAATCTAGCCCTTACTGGCCCAAATTTAATCGGACCAGCTAAAGTCCAAGTACCATGTCGAGAAAGCCGCAGTCATCGAGTCGAGAAACAGAGGTCATGTCCCTAGGTGGTTCAAGTTCGATAGAAAATCTACTGATACACAATTGCTAAAGACCTTGAGCACAAAATTAAGTCGCACGTAGTAATTAAATATCTTGCAAAAATTAGTAATACTCCAGGATAATTGCAATCCACTCTGAAAATTAATTCTAGACATAAATTCATTTGCAGACAAGACCATCATTTAGGGATGATAAAAAAATTCGACAAACCCGATATCCGCGGGGCCACGCCCCGTTTAATTTTTTTATTTTTATTTTTAGAATTCAATACTTTAAATGAAAAATTTCATGAAATTTGACTAGTTTTAATAGAAAATGATAACTAAAATTATTTGTTTAAATTTAATGAATGGGGACAATAAAAATAAATTATCAAAAACTTAAAAATAAAAAATAAAATTAAACAAGGTATTAAACGGGGCAAGGACCTCGCCATGCCTATCCCGCCCCGCCTTAAATGGGTAACGGGGATGGAGACTGGACGGAATTGCTTGGTGGGGTGGGGGCTGGGGAGGCTGTCCCAATCCCGCTCCGTTGCCATCCCTGCCATCATGGTAGGTTTGATGAACAAGAAATTTAGTATACGTACCTTCTATATTGTATTTGGAGTCGTCCGGCGTTCCTGAGTTGATCAGCTTTGCCAGAAAGTGCCATGGCTCCAAAGGAAGTGCCACTTAAATCAAACAGAACTGGTTCTGGGTCACAACCAGGACACTTATCTGTTATAACTACAGTAACCGGATTCCCAGAGCATGCAGTATTTTCACTACATGTTACCTAAATTAACGGTTCAAGCAGTACTGTATATAAGTATCGGCTTCAAAATTTTAATCTGCATGCATGATATATGTGCATTCATGGACCTGATAACAAGCTCCACAGCTCCTTCCTGATTTGAATAGAGAAGCAGCAACAGCAGTTGTTAGGGAAGAAAATGGTGGTTTCCCCACAGCATCTCCATATCCACAAGCCCCTCCTTAACACGCAAAAAAAAAAAAAAAA
>CAIGRB010120947.1:13073-81276 GCA_903798255.1 Fraxinus quadrangulata
GAGCATACTCTTATGTGGGGGCTTGCCCATTGCCCACCGCACATTGAAGCGCTAGTAGTTGAGCTCTCAACACTCCCATTTCCTCCTATATATCAGGCAGGATAGCAACGACTTCAGTCATCACTGTGCAAGCCCTTCGGCTTTCATCTAGTTGGGTGTGTAATTCTTGAATTTCATTTTCTGCCACCTCGACCTTTTCCTCGAGGCCCTCTATAGCACAACACAACCTAGTATTTATCATCTCAAGCGCATCCAACCGCTGTTTTGTAGTCATCTTTGGAGGATCCACCACCTCCGTGGTATTCGATCCAATTGGATCCATAGCTTTCTTATCGAGGGTCTTGAGCCGGGGCTCTGATACCAACTTTCATGGGGTGTCTTTCTTCTTAGCACAGAAAGGGACATCGTACGTCAGTAATCTGCTTCGCTAGACTACATTCCGCCTTTTCTCGGTCGTTTCGGGACGAAAGAAGATTTGATTACAAATTGTTGAAAGCTTAAAACACAATTGAAGAAAACTTGATCATTGATTGCTTGAAAGCTAGAAATTACAATTGCTGAAAGCAGTAAATTACAATGGCGAGTACAGGGGGCGAACACTAGAAAGCTTGAAAAATTGTTTGAAAGACTAATATCCCCTATCATAGCATTCAGAACAAAAACTTAAGTGATGGGAGTAGACGTTTAAATGACGAAGAATCATACTAAACGTTTATCAAGATCATAGCTATTTTACAATTGAAATAAACTATTAATTACAACTCAAACAAGTCTAATATTTATAATGTGCGGTCGAAGTTGGGCAAACTACGGCTGCGATGAGGTCAAACGTCTTAAGCAAAGCTGCGGTCCTTAACACCTAGGCAAGTACCTGGGAAAGCCAACCATGCTATTTGTACAACCAAATGGTTGACTTACAAGTTGACCGAACACTCACAATGTGGAGGTCCATTTTTTTTTTAATTTTTTAATCATGCGGTGCCAGCACGCATGTGAGGTTGTCGGTTGTCAACCTCTTCTGTACAAATAGAATTTCCCGTACCCTCATACATGAGGGTCTCTAAAATGATACTTTGCAGTTCAACAGTATAAAATTAGACAGTAAATGTGACAGTAAAAATCATAGATCATGAAATATTGATGTAAAGCTGTTTGACAATACCGAAAATATAATCTAGCTACTCAAATACTGTAAATCTGAATAAATGATGTCATCTATTTAGAATTCGAGTACATGCATTTTTAATACTCGAGGCGGTACATTACTAGATCTAGTAAGAGATCCCAGATGACTAGATCGTTGGTAAATCTACAAAAGTATGATAGCTTAACAAGCCAAAAGATAAATTACCATTACACATTTGCCTCCTTAGTTCCACCATTTATTCTGTATAGATAATAAATGATTTCTTCTGTTTCATATTCTGAAATGATAAATCTGAACATTTTCCACATTGAGCTTCTTGAAGTTGCTGATGTTCCTGGTGGTATGAAACTTTCCCCAATTGTATGGTTTATATCTTGCAGGGTTTTGTTTGCTTGTCAACTCCTTCAAAGGTTCCACCATAACTGCATGTGATGGGTTAAAGAAGAATGGGATGGAAAATCTCTCCCTCTCAGAGTTCACAGTCACTCTGTGTTCCACACTCTCATACTTGTCATTGCTCCAAACCTGTAGGAAAATGTGCATTCGTTTATCATTAACCCTTCTAGACTCTCCCTTTATCCAGATTTGGACCGACTCGAGGTGTGACTGATACTGCCCTTTTTTATCCAGGCCGATAGGCTTTTTCTTTAAATATAGGCCCACGCAGACCGCGCGAAGGCATGACCAGAGTAGGCCGGGCTTTTGCAGTGCAGCCTGACACTTTTTCATTCTAGCTGCATGCACATGCATTTATGCACATCACATTTTACTAATTTCTAAGTTGTTTCAACCGGAGAAACACTTCAGATCAATGATTATCCTCCTGTACAAAAGCATCTAAATCGCAGTGCCAGTTGGCTCGGGATAGTGCCTTTAAAAAACATTGGCACACAATATGTTCAATCAATGTTACTAAGGTCAAAATCATATTTGTACTCATCATGAAGATTAACAGTACCCCAATTGTCAGTTTTCTTATCAATGGATGATCATGATTGTATCAAATGAAAAGGACGCTCAACATACCTGAATCACATCTCCAACATTGATAATATAAGCATTTGGGGTAGGTCTTACTAGAACCCACTCTCCATCTGATTTCCTCTTCACTTCTAATCCCCCAACATCATCTTGAGAAAGGACAGTTAAAGCCCCAGAATCCTTGTGTCGACCCACGCCGAGGGCTAGGTGAGGAACAGGGCATACAGGATAGTAGTTGAGTCGCATAAAACTTGTTTGGTTTTTGAAGAAGCCATTGAACTTTCCTGCTGGCAACCCCAGGCTCAAGGATATCAACTCCAGCAACTTGTAAGCTAGTTTTACGATTTCTCTGGTGTATTCTTCACAGGCCTCCCTGGTCAAGAGTTGAAGAAAATCCCTTATTTATATTTGCGCCAAATCTTGTCACCGGTATAGAATAAATTTCATCGATATGCTCTGCTTAGAAGGTCTTAATATGCAGAATGTAAAAACATCACTCTTGAATAAACTATACGACTGTTTGATACACAGTATTGGACGTGACAATGTGTAAGATTTTAATGTATACATGGGATATTGTTAAATTTTTCATTCTTCATCATTTATGCAAAGAAGTTATACCCTCCACCTACCGTGATCCTCATCCTTTATCCAATTATGATACAGGGATAAAACAGAAAATTATTCAGTTCATCATCAAAAAATTAACTACAATGTTAAAATGCCATTTACCTAAAATTAGGTGGATACTCAGGCCATTGATTGACAATCTCCTGCAACTCAACATCATCAGGCTCATGAGAAGCTGGAACCACAGTCGGATTCTCCACCGTGAAATCAAAAACATGTTTCCAATCCCTAATATTTTTCGTATGCTCGGTATCATAAAACCCCATTGGATTAGCCTCGTCTCTTCTCACCTTCCTTTTCTCCTCCGATGGCTGCCTAAAAAAGGCCCTCGAAGCAACCTCAACCTTTTCCCTGCAGCTTGATGGAACCCCATGATTAATCACCTGCCTCGAAAGATAAGATTTAAATGAATACACGTGACCCTTCTCAACATTTTTAGATGACGTGGTTAACATGGTATCCGGGCTGACAAAAGATTAATTGAAGTTTTGCCGCCACCCGTTTATAAAATAGTGACGTTTAACCAAAAAATAATTGTTGAGATTCAAATGAATACACGAGACCCTCCGTTTTAATCACCTGGAAGAAACCCCAGTTTTTGCAGGCTTCACCTACTTGTGCAATAAGATCTTCCATTGAACTGCTGGAATTGGATGAGCAATGTTGAGAGTTCAGTGCAGAAAGATTGATTACAGGGATGCTTTGAGCCTCAACTGTGGTGAATTTTGGTCTGTGTTCAACTGACTGGATGAAGGCTTCATCAATGTCTCCCATTCTGCTCAGAACAAATTATCACCTTATCACCCTTTCTTGGATGGATAATGCTTTTGTACATAATATGATGTGTTAATCATCCGACGGTGAATGTAAAAGTGTGAGATTTGAATTAAAAATTAGATATGTGCCACGTGTAATTATGTGAAGATTGTGTGAAAATTTATGTAAGCCGTATGTATACATTGAACCTGGACTTGTTTCTTCCCAATGCAGCGAATGATTAAGTCATTATTTCACCTCCATTTTATAATTTTTTTTTTCAAATTTTTTTTAATTATACATTGTCTCCGTCAAATAATTTTACACGCCATACTATTGCTACCAACCATACTGGTGCTATAAACTCGGCACCTATATGGTGCCTATGAACAATTGTACGCAGGAAATTGTTCGAGTAACTTACTCTCAAGTCAAGACTCAACTTTTCAACATTAACTAAAAATGTGTTATTTTAAAACTTACAACTAAACGCTCAATGGAAAAAAAATTAAGATTGTGCTTCCAATATTTAAAATTAATAGATCCCTACCTATTTAAATATGGGGATCTGAATTTTTAGATGATAAGAATAGGGATTATCAAATTGGATGGGTGAGGTTTGAACAAACCCGTCTATAATTACGTTCATTGTGGGTTGGAATCAACCCGTCTAATGCATGATTCGATTAGACCAAAATCATCTTACAAAACTAAAGATTGAATCGACCCATGCACATGTCAATATTGTAGATTGATACAGAAGCTGATGTGGCCAAACATGAATGACCTATTTTGATACAGAAGCTGATGTGACCAAACATGAATGACCTATTTTTTTATTTTTTGTTTTCTTATCTTTCAATGCTGTCATGCCAAGTGTCGTCAAATTTTCCCATCAAAAATATATGTACCTATAGCATGACTGAAATTATAACTTTTACATTACTTAAAGCTGGACGTTAAGTAACTTTAAGTAATTTAATAATTATGTATGAAACTAGTGTTAAGTACTAATTTAGATGACGTATAAGTATCATTATTTGATGGATTACCTTTACAGTGAAAAATAAATCATATTTAGGATATTTAACCATTTGCATGATATATAAACTGATGCTCCGAGACTATTAGTGTTAAATAGTATTATCCTTAATTAACTTTCAAGTGAAGACCCTTAGATTCACACATTTAAATATATATTTAAATAAGTTAGAACCTAAAACTTCAACCATAAATCACGCTAATTGAAAGGTTAAAGAGTCAAAACTCTTCCTTTCAAATCTCATGGATTTAGTACTTGGTAAATGATTAGAAGTTGTCCATAGTGTAAATAATAAGTTAATAATTATTGCATCTCCTACAAAATATGTTCGACCATCTTAGATTATAATTTTATCAATTTCCAGACATGCTCCTAAACGTCACGTTGAGATTGTGAGTCTCCTTCCTCTGGCTGCTTTTAAGAGTAACTTTAAGGAACCAAACACTTCCTTTACACTCAATTAAAAAAAAAAAAAAAATTACTCTGACAGATATTTATGCAAATGAAAATAGGTTTCATCAAAGAGGTATAAGATCTATGTTCTTCCCTTCACAAAAAAAACAGAGGGAAAGAGTGAACAGTCAATTTCAATGAACATAGTTTTCCTTTCATGTTTTTGAAACAGAATAAAATCAGTCCCAGAAAGAAAAGTCTAATGTGGAAACCAAATGATGCTACTAATATTTACATATAGATATTTTCAACTCTCAAGCAGCAGGCATTGAGGTAGAGAGAACTACGTGAGACAAATATCGCAGCCCATCCTGAATTTTCCCGACCGCAGAACTTTGACCTGTGCGGAGACTTTCAAAATAAATATCAGCTTTCTTCTCAACCGATTTATCCGGGAGTAGTTGTGAATCAGCAGTAGCACTTTTAATTGCAGCTACATATGCGTCAGCTACATCTGATATTCCTGAGAAGATTCAAATAATATAAATGCATTTTTCACTGCTGGAAAAAGAATTATAGTGATTGCACGCTGAACAGGTGAACTATTTCTGCCGCGCTTAAGTGCAATACTGAAAGGCGAGTTCAAACAGCTAAGATTGAAGAGACCAAGTTAATTTATCTCGATACTGACCAGTTAAAACTGAGTATTCTTAAAAGGCCCCAAAATCATCAGTTAATCGATATTGTTTCAACTTGGAATGTTGTAATTAATCAGTCTCCCACCAAAAATGTACCCAGTGGAAGCTGATAATTTAAAACTACTTTCACAGAAACTATTCCCCACCCCAACCCACCAAGGACCAGGAAATAAAAGGATTGTTTCCCACATGCCAGCCCAAGGAGATGGCATACACTCCAAATAAGTTGAAACCCTTACAAAACATGTGGTTACCACTGACGCTATATGACCTTTCAGATGGAACATTTCGCATTAACAAAAAGCACCATCTCCAACTATAAAACTTAACACAGAGAAATCCTAACCAAGCTTACCTGTAATAAAACTGTTTGAAACTGTTTCCACATTTACAGTCATTGATTGCACCTTTGTTCTGATTATCTTAGCTTTTTCAACAGAATCCTCAGGCCAATCAATCTTCACAGATTCCTCATCAATCTCTTCGTCCTGAATTTTGTTAGCATTAGATATCATGGATTTCCCAAGTACCAGAAGTTGAGTCATTGCAAAGCAGCACATTTCTGAAAGTCTCTGTGCAGACAGCCAAAGGTTTCAGATAAATTATACATCTATTGCAGAACAATTGTGTAGATAATAAATGACAAGAATTCAGTAGTAATTAAAATCCAAAAACAATCTACATACATGGACACCCTCTGATTGAAGAGAATCGAGTCTCCCAACAGTTCTTTGAATTATGTCATTTGGAGCTAGTCCAGCCAAAGCATTTGTAAAACTGCAACAGATCAGATGACTTTTAGCTCCACATTATGCAGCTACATGAGGGACGAAATTAATTAAACATCACACAAGCATGATACAAGTACATACGCTCGAGTATTAATCAATATAGATGGTCCCAAAAGTACAAGTCTAGACATTAAATGATCTCAAACTATGCAGTAATCAATGATGGCATGAAAAACCAAAAAGACAGCAGGACCAATAAATTGCAATTTATATTTGCAAAATATTGAGTTCATTTAAGTGTACTGTTACTCGTGCTAGAGTCGAGATACTCACGTGCATTTCAAACCAATGAAATGAAACCATTTTGTCGTCGTCGTCTTCTCCTTTTTTTATGTTGATAATCAGATACAATATACAAAATGCAACTGGTATTGAAGTGTGATGAGAGAACACTTAAACACAATGTCAGGCACATGTGCCCACTCGACATTCGAAAGATGAGATGACTTTAAAGTAAATAGATCCAATAAAACGAAGAGTATTCCAAGCAAAATTACCCTGCAGCCAGGTCAGCAGCCTTGCGAATGCTTGAATCATGGAAGTTCTTCATTTCATCAATGCTGTAATCGGTTCCAGCCTCCACTTTCTTCCCTTTCTCCAACTCCGTGCCACTTCCATCAAGCTCAGCACCCAAGTCAAAAATGTCTTGGACCTCTTTGAGCTTTCCATCATATATAGATTTTTGTTCACATGAGAGTTTAGCCTTTCTTCGGTTATATATCAGTACATAATGGTTAGACAATGCTTCCAACTCCTGCAAGTCATCGTGAAATTAAGGTTTGAGCAATCAAATCCAAGGCTAAGGGCCCATTTGGCGTGAGTTTTACTTCTGCTTTTCCTTCCTGTATAAGAGTTTTTAGAGGAAGTTATCTTAATTTTTGTTTGAAAACTAATTTTTAAAAGTACTTCCTATTCCAGAATTTTTTTTAGAAGAAGCCCATTGGACCAGCTTCTTCTAAAAACTCTTCTAACTATCAAAACACTTTCATAAAATTAGTCAAACGAGTCCAACAACAGCTTTTGAATCTCAAAATCTCCTTTTGGCTTTTCAAAAGTCATGCCAAACGGCCCTAAGTATATTAACAGATGGATATTTAGAAAATATGGAAGTCACCTCCAACTGCTCCGGACCTCCATAGATATAAAAGCACCGTTCGAATGTAACATCTTCAAACAATTGATCCTTCTCCATTTCCCCCTCAAATTCCTTCTTATTTTTCTCAACTTCAAGACCAGTTTCTGTAATCAAAAGATCCATTGTTTCTTTGCCAACTACCTCGAGAACTTGCAGTCCCTTGGCTGTAAAAGCTTTTCCGGTCTGGTAGGCATGTGCAAGACTGAGGGATGGTTCTCGAACTCAGGAAAAGAGTAAAAAGAAAAAAACTCACAGGAGCAA
Source organism: Fraxinus quadrangulata (assembly GCA_903798255.1). Classification (NCBI taxonomy): domain Eukaryota; kingdom Viridiplantae; phylum Streptophyta; class Magnoliopsida; order Lamiales; family Oleaceae; genus Fraxinus; species Fraxinus quadrangulata. The sequence continues at coordinate 20,908 of CAIGRB010120947.1, forward strand.
ACCTCAATTAAAGAAGGAACTACAGAGCCAGCTGCCACAGGTTGACCACCATGTTGAATGGATTCAGAAAAAACTGAAGCTGAGTTCTCAAACCTAAATAAATTAAGAGACATCTTTTAAGCACCAAAAATTTTACACACAGAAAAATTCAACTTGAACAGGCATATTACTTCAGTATGATTTTAGCTGTTACATGGAGAGTGAAATTTCACAGGGCACCTCGGGTAAATGGTTTTAAAAGCATCCTTGTGTACCACAGACTTGGATAAACTTAAAAGTGTGCCAAGGGATCTATCTTGGGATCCAAGGAAAGTCAAAAGGAAAACGTACATAGCACACATAAATACAATCAGAAACTAGTGATAAACCATTTCTAACTAATAAGCAATCTCCTGAAAAAGCATCCCAGCACTGAGGTCGCTGAGTTTGAAATTGCCTATATACAAGAACATCGAGAAGCATTGTTTTGAACAATGTGAAAATGAAAATCAACACATGCAGCTGGATTTTTTATTTTTGTTCAGGCCTCACGACAAAATTACTGTCTAGGATCATTCATGGTGAGACAGTTGATTTTCCACGCACAATCTATTTATCAAGCAATACAAGTTACTTGTATCATTCATCCCAATATTAAACTCATAACTCTTAAGTATATTAAACACTGTAATAGCTTCCACACACGATTTTCAGAGTAGTAGAGTAGCAAGAAGACTTCTAAATACTTAGTGAAGTTCTAGTAAATAATAACTGAGACGCTTCTAAACCAAAGCCAAGATTGTTTCAATTTTAATTTTATTATCCAATGTTTAAAAAGGAGCATTATGAATATAACAATTATCAAATGAAAAGTATGAAAAATAATAATGCACGGGTTTTTAGTTATAATATCTTTCAATTAGCAAGCTCGACAAGATATATCTGTCCAACTTCCAATGTTGATATGACCATTATATTACTGTCTTTTAATTTCTAGGTGTGTACAATATGTTGTTGTACTACATTGAAAAATGATTCAATATTCAACTTACTTGTGGACTAAAGTGGCACCCTCTTTCCATGCACTTCCTATTGCTTGCCAAGCTCCAGAGGTAAAAGATTCCACGGAATTATCGAAAACCTTCAACCCCTGCATGCAATGAAACAAATCAGCAATTAACGACTAGATCTTGAATAAATCATGCAAGTTGGACGTCTCAAGATCATTACGTAACTCTAATGTATTAGTTTTCTTATTAGTCGGATTTTAGTTCTGCTAGGAATATTTTATTAGTATCATAGTATATCACTAATAGGAGATGATTAGTAGATTGTTAGAAGTCTATTAGGAGATTACATTTCTTATGCCAATTTCTCTATAAAAAGACGAGCATGCATGTTTTATAATCAAACAATTCTACATATTCAATAAATTATAACAAAATTCATTAGCTTTTCTTCTTCACCCAAAATCCAAATCCTGTTGTTTGCACCAAATTCATTCAAGATAGAGATAGAGCGGATGCATCAATTTAAAGCATGATATGAAAATTTTCTTCCCCATTCCTGCAACAGTCTATGAAACAAGTAGCTACAAATATCATGGAAATGCAGAATTTTCTTCCCCATTCTTTCACACTATCACATTGCTAGGACTTGCCTGGCCAATGAGTGAATCTTCACTGGCCTTTTCCAGTTTATCCAAAGCCACCTTACGACGCTTGTCATTATCATCTTCATTTTCCTCTTCAATTGCAGATGCTTCTGTTTCGTCCTCCTTCGAAAATTCAGACTCTTTATCTGGCATTTGTATATCTGTAATGCTCTTTGCTGCTGTCTTAGCAGCTTCAACAGCCTGTATTTGTAAGAGCAGATCTCAAACAATTACAAATTCTGCAAATAATCAAATGCATTCGACTATCAAGAATCATACACAAAGAAATCCAGTAGTAGTTTATGGATTCAATATCTGTTAGTAGGGAGAGGGAAAGAAAAGCATTTTAATTTTTACGTCACACTTTCAATAACCATTCAAGGTGGCGGCCATTATAATAGTTTTGTTATCCAACCCTAAATCCCCCTTTTATTCAAGGAATGTTTCAGAACCAGCTCAAGCAGCAATTTCTTTCTAATATTTATGTCTAGACTCTAAAGCGTCAATTTTTAAAGGGCAGGAGGTCTGGATGTTTCTCAAACAAGGCGAAACCAGAGTCACCTAAAAAAGCTATTAGAATATGATCGTAAATAATTATTTTATAATAGCAACAAAACCTCAGAAGTCAGAAGAAAATGTCATAATTGTATTGCTAGAACTAAACCTTACTTCCGTATAAAATTATTTTCTTGTGAATCAGAGAGTAATTTGGCTTCACAATGTGGCAAAAAAAAAGGAGCTTTGATTGGTTGATGCAATCTGAACTATGATAATAAAGCAATCCTAACGAAATAGTACCTTTTCCAATATATTGAGATAGGGGTAAGACAGAATAAACGAGAGAGGAAAATTTTTAAGACATTGGTGAGAGCCATTAGAACATGCGCATTTTTGGGCCAAACTTCAGAGTGAATAAATAAAGGAAATCAACTTCAACAATCCTACCTTACATTCAAATAGACAGCATAATATGCAACATCCATTACTCTCCAGCTACATAAAAAATCTTTTACTTCTTGCATTTATGAGTAAATAAATAAAAATAAAAATAATAAAAATAATAATAATAATAATAATAATAATAATACAACAGCTGCTTTAGCTTTAGGTGATAAAACGCATAAAGATTTGGAAGAAAATGATACTGCAAAGACGGACTGTGAGGCGAGCAATAGCAGCAAACAATCTTTCCGCTCTTTGATGAAAGCTGTGGGCCTTAAACTTGCTATGAATCCAAACTCATATGCATGTATACTCGGCATCATTTGGGCATTCTTTGCCAACAGGTATATATATATATATGTACACACACACACACATATGCTACTATTTATTTTTATCATCTTTTTTATTATTAATCCTTCTGTGGGATTACTTACTGAGTTTCACTGTCCTAAATATTACTTGTATAATTAATTAGGTTTCATTTTCAAATGCCTAGCATCGTGGAAGGATCAATTTTAATCATGTCAAGAGCTGGTATTGGCACTTCCATGTTCAGCATGGGTGAGACTTATCAAATCCCTGCACGAAAAACTAAAGCATATATATAATTACGTTTATTAACTCGGGAGTGTATTTATTGATCAGGGTTGTTCATGGCAATGCAAGAGAAAATAATTTCATGTGGTGCAAGTTTGACAGTAATTGGCATGGCCTTGAGATTTATTGCTGGACCACTCGCCATGGCCATCGGTTCGCTCATAGTAGGTCTGCACGGCGACGTCTTACGTGTTGCTATAATACAGGTAAATTCATCACATTCCCCTTGAAATGGAGTAGAATTTATGCAGAAAACCAATCTGGCTATCACAATGTCTGAAATACGTGGTATTAGGTAATTAAAATTGTTTTACTTTGCAGGCAGCACTACCACAATCCATCACCTCTTTTATTTACGCGAAAGAGTACGGTTTACATGCTGATGTACTTAGCACAGCGTACGTCACTTAACCATTTGCGATTTTTATCAGTTATTCATATGAAAATTAAACTAACACAAACTTATTTTCAATTTTTCAGGGTTATCTTTGGCATGATTGTGTCCCTCCCGGTGTTGATCGGATATTATGCAGTTTTGGAGTTTGTACATTGATGATCTTTATAAAGTTGTTCGACAGAGGTCACACGACAAATTCGAGATTCATCATTAATTGTTTTCATGACTATTTTCAAAATTTACCACTATGATTGAGACGTTAATTTCGGAGTTTTTCCTAGCTGACTAGGTAACTCATTCAGTAAATTTTGTACTCATTTCTTTATCAAAGAAAAATAAATGCACCAATCAAAAATTAAGTACGATGGGCTAATTGAAAAAAAAAAATTAGTATCACCTAAATAGAATTAGATCAAGCCCTTGTTTGATTTGATAAAAAATAATTTTTTAGTAGATTTTGATAGAAGATAATGGAATGTGTGGTTAAAAAGATGTGGATCGATAAAATGTATGGTTAAAATTAATTATTGACTTTNAGATCTGAGAGATAAGATAATGGAGAAAACCCCCAACCGCCCCATCCTCCGCCGCCGCCGCTTTCTTTCGGTTGTTCTACGGCAGTAGCTACTGCTTCCATTTCAGGCTTCATTTCTTCGTTAGATTTCTCCGCCATTCAAATTCCGGCAACAAACACAGGAAAATATTTCTATTACTTTTGATAAATTACAGAAAAATATTTGATGCCAACAAATTTTGGAGAGTTCAAAACTTCAAATACCAATGGGAACTGTTTGAGGCTTTGAGCCTTTTTTTCAATTTTGTAGTTATTTTCTGTTTAGTTGAAACCAAAATGAATACCGATGATCGGCAGGCATTGCTTCAAAAGTCAAAACGACGTCATTTCGTTCTATACTTGAAATTATTCATTCGAAATTCTATACTCGCCACTTACTTTTATTTTATTACAAACTAATCCCTAAATTTTATTTTTTATTCAATTTCCATATCCTGCTAAATTTTCTTAAACCTCTTGGCAAATAAAGAGCAATGGGAGGAGGATCTCACGAAATTTATAAATAATTATAAAAAATATTTGATTGAAATTAATGTTTAAATAGAGGCAACTGAAGCTTACGTGGTGGTGGACTCCATGTAAGTTAAAGGCATGTTTGGTACAAATTAAAATCAAATTTTAATCAAAATCAAAGTCAAACAATTAATATTAATCATATTTTTCATGGGTCTCACAGCTTTTCAACCACACACTTCAAAAACTTTTATTAGAATCTACTAAAAATCAAATTTTAATCACCATCAAACACCATCTAAATATTGCCAAAAAAAAGGGGGGGTCCCACCTATTGTTTGTTCTATTGCATTTTTGTATGTGCGTGTTGTACGCAGCAAAATTCATTTTTAGCTGAACCTTGGATGGCAGTCGGACTTTCACGTCCATGCCATCAAACAACAATAGAAAAAATTAGTAAATTTAATTGAGTGATCAAAATAAAATAAAACTTAGAATGTAAATATGATTGACTATGGAATAAAATAAAATTTAACAATAAATACTTATCTATTTATTGAATGAAGCAATAATAATAATTTACTAGTAGAACAATCCGAAATCAGAATGGTAATGATTTTTTTTTTTTAATTATTTTTTTTTTTTGTTGATGTGAGTTGCAATACAAACTTTACAGATTTGGTTTGTATATTTAACGCACAATCTTGACAAATTGTGTTGTTTTAATAGTTTTTAAGATTGATGCTGGTACCAAAAAATACAAAAATGATAATGATATACTCCTTAGTAACCCGGGAAAAATGGCGGCGGTGGTGATGCATATTGGAAGCCCAAGGTTGGAGGGAGGATGAAGTCATCTGTCGGAGGTGGTGATTGCGATGAAGCAGGTGGAGGAGGAGATGATACTGGTGGTGGCGGTGGGGGAGGTGATTGTACAGGCGGTGGTGGGGAGAAAACTGGAAGGGGTGGTGAACTCTTTGGTGTGGGGGGAAGTGACTGGATAGGCGGTGGTGGAGGAGGTGACTGGATCGATGGTGGTGGGGAAAATACTGGAGGTGGTGGGGAAGGTGACTGGACCTGTGGTGGTGAGCTCTTGGGTGGCGGGGGAGGTGACTGGATCGGTGGTGGTGGGGAGAATACTGGAGGTGGTGGTGAGCTCTTAGGTGGCGGGAGAGGTGACTGGACCGATGGTGGTGGGAAGAATACTGGAGGTGGTGGTGAGCTCTTGGGTGGCGGGGGAGGTGACTGGACCGGTGGTGGTGGGGAGAATACTGGAGGTGGTGGTGAGCTCTTAGGTGGTGGGGGAGGTGATTGGACCGGTGGTGGTGGGGAGAATACTGGAGGTGGTGGTGAGCTCTTGGGTGGTGGGGGAGGTGATTGGACAGGTGGTGGTGGTGGTGAGCTCTTAGGTGGTGGACGTGGTGAGTAGATGGGTGGTGGTAGAGAGAATATTGGAGGTCGTGGAGATCGCTTGGGTGGTGGTGGAGGTGACTGCATAGGTGGCGGTGGTGGCGAGAATACTGGAGGCAGTGGCGAGCTTATGGGTGGAGGAGGTGACTGGACAGGTGGTGGTGGGGAGAAAACTGGAGGTGGAGGTGGAGGTGAGCTCACGGGCGGTGGAGTGAAAACTGGTGGCGAGGGTGAGTAGACCGGTGGTGGTGGTGAATGGATTGGAAGCAGGGGTGAAGCAACTGGTGGTGGAGATAATGAGACTGGTGTTTTTATAGTTGGAGGTGGAACAAAAGCCTTTGGTGGTTGTGGAGTCTTCACCCGTGGAGGGATTGGTGTGGTAGGAACAGATATTGGTGGCGGTTCTGATTTTGCACTCGGAGTAGGTGGTGATGAAGGGGAAACCTTCGGTGGGTTAGCCTTTGGCGTTAGTGTAGGTGTAGGACCTGATGGAGTTGGAACTAGTTTAGGCTTTGGTGGTTGTGGTTTTGGTGTCGACCGGGTGGATGGAGGTTTCGTAGGATTGGGAGATGGTTTTGGTGTCGGATTTGGTGACGAAGGAGATGGAACTGGCACAGCCTTAGTTGGTGGCATTAGCTTCGGTTGTGGTGGAGATAGGGGCTTTGGGTTTGGTTTTATCGGAGTATGTTTGGGCGGGTCCTTTGGACCAGATTCTGGTGGCGAACTCCTACATCCTGCTTTGGTGCAATCCAATGGCTTCCTCAATGCAGACCAACAAACCTTAGCCGATCTTTGATGTGGCGAATTCCCAAAACAGTTGTTTGTATCATCTACCACAAGGCCCTGAATTGCTTGAGGTTCACAAACGTCATCTCTAGCCTCAAAAAAGTTGTTCGAAAATGTGAGATTTTGCAAGCTTGGTAGGCTACAAAGACTTTCCGGGACCTTTCCTCTCAACTCGTTGTGTCCAGCATCAAAAGCTTCCACACTCTGCAAGTATTCGAGGCCTATTGGTAGGTCTCCAACGAACTTGTTATTGCTAATGTCGAAAACGGTGGCACTCTTCAAGAGTGTTATTTCTTCAGGTAAACAACCCGAGAGTACATTGTTTGACAAAAGGATTTCATCCAGTGTGTTTGCCATTTTGCCAATGCTCTTCGGAATACAACCATGGATTTTATTGTTTGACAAAACCAGCACTGAAATAGTGGAATTTCCTAAATTTTCAGGGATGATTGAGTGGAACCGGTTGTCATTCAAGAAGAGTGCATCAAGTGGCTTATTGAAGAGTTGGGGAGGCAATGGCCCTTCAAAATCATTGTACCTAAGATCGAGGTATTTTAGAGATGGTAACTCCAAGACAACCTCGGGGAAAAGTCCAACAAAACGATTGTTGCTAACATCGAATTCAAAGAGAAGGGTCAGCTTTGCAATGCTTTTCGGAATGATCCCACAAAACCTATTGGAATTAAGGTGTAGAAGGCTAATGTCCACCAAGTGACCAATCTCGATGGGTAGGTGTCCTGCAATGTCCGCGTGGTTCAAGTCGATCCCAGCGACGACAGTCTGTTTAGGATTGTCGAGCGCTTGTGCACAAAATACACCATTGTAGGCACACACATTAGAACCCTCCCAATTAGCAGTAAAGTTCAGTGGATCCGAATAAATAGCTTTCTTGAACGCCTGAAGGGCAATGTAGGCTTTCTTGAGCCTGGGATTGGCGAATGTTAAACTAGCATCAATCTCGTATTCGGATTCATTAGGAAGGCTATCATCATCTGGGTGTTGCAAAAGCTGACGATGTGCTATATAAGCTGTCTCAGCATCGGTTAAAGCCGAAGAAAAGGACGAGAAAAATGAAAGAAAAAAGACAAGAAAGCACCCAAAGGCTTTCATTTTTGAAGGGTTAGCCATGATTAACCCCCTTGGACAAACCCAAGGCTGCTTATAGTTATCATCTGCAGGAAGAAATGGGGGTGTTATATGGAGCAACCAACCAAACTTCTGCGGATTTGGAGGGCTCTAACAAATTTCAGACACAGATTTGGGGGTCTGTGCTTGGATTTAGGCAAGTTTTTCTCCATGGAACAACATGGGAAAATGCTAAAAATAGGCTTACATTAATCACCATCCAAACATGAAAAAAAATATTGGCAAGTGTAAACTATGTTTTGACTAGGATTTGAACTTACGAATAATAATTGTTAGGATCCAGCATCTATATACTATTCTTGCTTTAGATCATCTGTGCTGCTGCATTTTTGCCAATTCAATTTTTGTTGTGAATATTTTTTCTTCTTCCTTTGCAAAATTAAATTACAGTACCGGATGGGGTTTGTTTGTGGGTTGGTGGGATTAGTTCAGTTGCATTGGTGGAAGAGTTGAGATTCTCCAATTTATTGTCGGGACAGCAGATCAAAACGATCATGCGCATAACATAAACAAGAGAGTGATCACATTCGTGAATCCTCATCAACTATTGATAAAATCGAATCAATTTAAAAGTTAAGTGCTTGTAAAAAAGCGATTATAAATCACTGACGTGGATCTAGTTAGCGTCGAGTCACAAATGACTATCTAAATTAGTCTCCAAAGAGCTTCACCACAAACCGTAATAAGCATTTAAAGAACTCATTGCTAAAACAGACACAATTTATCCAGTAAGCCACACCTTCTATACATATATTAACATATCTCGTGTCAAATTATACTACAAACATGACAAAGTTCGATGCAAAAATTCTCTTTACAATCTTGTTGAGGAGGTCACAAATTGTCAAAACAACTACTAGGTACATTTCACAAAGGATGATGAATCCGGATAAGTCGATAATCATCATCAATCTGTCTCATGATCAGGCACCGGTGAATACCAAGCTGGGGATCGTCCTCTGGCTCTAAGCAATCTTGTGAAGGGCGAATCCGGCATTCTAGCTTTCTCCTCTTCCTCGAGCTCGTCTAATGTCTTGGGCAAACCATCGGGGATCGGACAATGCACTGTGTCTGTATTCTCGGCAGTCGATTGTTTCATCGACTCCTTGCATTCCTTCTTTGCTTTGTGAATTGCTGCAACTCCATGTACACATCCAACTAGAGATTTTACACCACCAGCTTCAATAATTAGTCTCTCTATCTCCTCCTTTGGGGCCTCTTCCTGATGAATACCATAATAGCCAAAACGCGTTAGTTTTTTAATCCAGTAGGTTTTCTGTCACTATCTTAAATAAAGGTGAATTCATCGCATAATCTTCTCGCTAAGCAAGAAATTTATGCTACGAGTGATTAGACACTACTATAAACGAAATTTTAAATTATTTTCCGACCTGCAACAGTTTAGAAGTAACTTAAAAGTTACTTATCCAAGAATTATAGAGACATACTTTTTGAAAGAAAAAAGACTTAACTTTAAGCCCAACAAAACATCCCTATAGAATTCATCTCAAATAACACGCCATGAATATGACTTAAAAAATACTTTTCTCGGAAGTATGTCGAAAATATTCTATTCATCTCGTCAAATTTAGAACTTACCTCAAGTTGTTTGAGCTCAAAATATGCCCTCCAGCAGCTATAAGAATCATCCCCTTCAAGCGTTGAACAATAATCTAAACATCCATCACACAACGGGAAATTCAGCCAAAAAGACAGGGATTTCAATACTTTTATAAGACATCGTTCATTCAAAAGGGTCCAAGAATTTATTTTATAACAAAAGAAACTTGCCTGCGAGTTGGGTTTCTGATTTCTGAATCAAAGGGGGTTCTTTAACAGCTCTATCAATTTTGCTTCTGCTGAATGGCTCCAGCTTCGGTATATAGGCATTGTTTCTTGAAGAACAACGAATGGTTGTTGAACTTGAACTTGATCTTGACCAATTAACAAGAAAACTGCTTAAAGATGAAGAAGAATTGAAAGGAACTGTTTGAATCATCTTTTTGTCTCTGCAATAATTGAATTTCAGATAAGAGTAATGCTAATGCACTTGGAGTTTTTTTTTATTTATGTAAAGAGATGATGAGTTTCAATATGTCATTGGATAAGGATGAGATATTTTTAAATTGTTTTCCTTTTGTAGTTTTTGTGGGATAATGTCACAGACAGTTGAATAATTTGGCCATTAATAGAGTTTTGTGGGCCCGTATAATGAGTCGTAGACTGGAAAAGTAGGACGCGGCGTAGGGATTGGGAAAAAACAACGGGCTTCGTTTCGCAAAACCAGGGGGTGGGTGGTTTTAGAGTTGAATTGAAATAGTATAGCTTTTAAGATATTTTGTTTCCGTCTTCCCCTTTTTGATTGGATATTTTATATCGAGTAAAAGATACTTCTTTCTTAAGCAAAGGATGATTGAAGAAAAGGTGCATCTTGATTGATGAATTATTAATAATAATATTTTATACAATTATTCGGGACCTAAATAGTTATATTTGATAGTTCATTTAAGCAAATATAGTCAATCTATTGTGTATTTCGTTTATTAGGTTAAACTCGAGTGGAATTGAAAGAAAGAAGCAAAAAATTGACGAAAAAGGACCAAGTCCAAAGTTTGAGAACTAAATTGTAAATATTTAATAATTGATTCAAACTACAAAACGATATTTTAAATGTTACTAAGAGACAATTTGATGGAATTATAAATAAAAAAAAGAATGAAATATGATCGCAAATCAATTTTCAATTGTACAAGTTATATTTCAAATTTTTAATAAAAAAAAATTGAGACTCATTTTTGGCATATTAAATGTTTGAATTGGAAAAATTAAATTTCTAACAAAGTTGTATCCATTTGAGTTAGATTTTCAACGCACTTTAAATCGTCTCAATAGGATATCGAGATAGAAATTTATGACCAAAATACTTACTGCTATGCAGAAACAACATCAAAGTTCATTTCCCTTCATTCATTAATTTACACTTTTGGGTGATGTTATACAAAATAATGACTTTTTTTGTAATTTCGATGTGTTAGATTAGTTATTTAATTGTTAGGATGAGATGAACCTTATAATGATATTTTTGGTTTTAATAAATTAGTTTGACTTTAATTTGCTTTTAAATTATTGGGTGTTTAATTATTGTTTTTCGTATTTTTCAATTAATTGACCACTAGTTGAATGAAATAGACAATATGATCATTAGCACAGAATAATAAACTTTATAAAGTATGATAGTGAATAGAGATATAACATCGTGATTTACATAGGTTTCATAGATGTTCTAGCCGTTTAATATTTTTTTGTACGTTCGTATCTTTTATAGAGATATATGAAGGTCACGTGTATGAATATGAATGTGTTTAGTAGAGATTAAAATTGAAAAATTAGTTATTATTGTCGACTTTTATCAGACTAGTGAGTTCCAATAACGACTGTATTTTCAATTTTAATTATCTTTTAATCGATACCAAATAAGCCATATATTTATCCAAACATTATATTAAAGCGGTACAAAATGATACTTATTATTAAAAATAGCTTTCGATATAAAAAGGAAAACTATATAAAGTTAGCAGAGTTTGGCCCTACTAACGTTGGGATGTTGAAAATTGAAATAAGCACGAGAAATTGTGACAGTCAGTGTGCCAGAGTGGCAACGACGGTTCCCATTTGCTTGGCAAACTTTAGATGAACTTGACAATTTCCTAGAGGTGAAGCAATGCAACTTCCCTTCTAATAGCAAATTGCACAATAGGTCATCTACTTATTATTGTAATAGCAAATCAGTCTTCAACTTTTTGAAAGTGTAAATAATCTCTAACTTTTCATCATGATTGTGTTGGCTGCGTTCTCATATAATATATTTTGCTGTAATTAAATAATATTTTTATAAAAATAAATTGTAATTTTATTTTTTTATTGCATCTAAGAATACGAACTAAAGTGATTATGCTTACTTATAATAATATAAGTTATGTGATTGCATTGAGAAGTACACTGTGACACAATTTATATGTTGATCATTAGTTATTTGTTCACAATCAATGTATAAACTTTGATACTTTGTACTGAAAGGTTGTATGTTGACTGATTGACTATTCGAACTGATGCTAAACACTAGTGGCATTGCAAGTATCATTAATAAGTAGATTGTCTAAAAACACACGAGTCATATTAACATGGCCTATCGCTTGCATGTAATCTAAATTGGTACTATATTATTAGTGGTGTTATATAACATTATTCTTGGTCAAATATTTCGATGAATCATGAGTTTGAGAATGAGCGAAATAGAAAATATGAATTCATGCATGGAATAATTACCTTGAAAAACGGTTAGAGTGAATACTTAAGTATTTTTTGTTGGACGAATTATACATCTAAACTCAGTGCTTGTTGGAAGCTTCAACTAAGCCACCAACGAAGATGAAGGCTGGGCGGGAGACTAGGCCAAGAAAGACAGTCATGGCTTTATCTTTATCAAGGGGCATATCATTAACTTCAGTTGATCTTAGCGATAGCTAAACTTTGACATCTTCAATGGTTTACATGATCATTATAGAAAATAATACTTAAATTAATGATAATAATTAGAGGGGTGAAATGATATATATATTCAAAACGTGGTCTTTTGCGTATAGTGAAAAAAGACTAATAATTAGATTAGATTTTCTGAGGTCGATTAGATATGATCTAATTATTGGAGTTTGGATAATATATATCTGATCGGGTCCACGTGATATCTCTATGAAGCATCGAGACTTAATTGTAATCACTTAAAAAGTTTTGGGATAAAATACATATATGACTGGTTAGAGAAAAGTGTTACATGTATATATATTAGCTTTTGACATCTTATATATTTCTAAAGTGCTGTCTTTTGCCTACAAAGAAAAAAAAAGACTAATAACTATATTAATTTTTTTGGAGTCGACTAGATGTAATCTAATTATTGGAGTTTGGATAGTGTATATTCGATCAGACCTATGCGTTACCTTTATAAAATATTGAGACTTATTTGTACTTACTACAAAATTTTTTGGGCTTAATTAGAATTACAAAAAAAAATAAAATTATATCATTAATTACCATATAAGACTTAAAAGGTTTGAAATATATAAATTTCTTGGAATTAAAATTTGGAAGTTTGTAATTCAAAAATCTGAAATTTCGTGATATTGATTGTATCAAAATTTGATTAGCGAATTTGGTAAATTCTTAGTCTTTATTTTTATCATGACATATACATGTACATTAAGGAACAATCTTGAATTCTTTGATTAATTTTTTCGGAGTAAATTTGGTTTCAAATTTCAACATATTGCACGTGACAGAACCAATGATCTATGTTTGACTCATGTTTATAAATTATTTAAAAAAATTCAAATTAATTTTTATCCACACACTATGATTAACTGACAAATATTACTATCTATATAATTTAAATTACTTTTAATCACATTCCAAACTGTGTTGATCTTCACGAAAACATACAGACTTCAATTCAATATTTTGGCCATTGATTCAAATTGATAAAATAGCTTAGCTCGACAAATTGGACATTGGACTACGTTACTATTTAATAAAAAAATTAATAAACCAAGCCCTTAATTTATTGCTTCAATAGCAAGATCATCCTAAATTTTAATAAAGTGCAATTTATTTCCAACTTTCCATTACAATTGTATTTACCATTGATGTCACCGTCATCTTTCACACCTCTATTAAGCTTGTGTATGAACCTTACAGAAGCATATTTTACTTCGATTCTTTTTTACCACATAACAAGCAAACAAAACTGAACACATGAATACAACAAAATAGTTTAATAATGAAAATTTGGATAGTCTCCTTTCATCGAAAACGGACAATACAACTATGCCCCTGTTTAGTGTAGGTGAAAAATCAGTTTTTTTAATAGAAGCATATTTTAATTCGATTCTTTTACCACATAACAAGCAAATAAAACTGAACACATGCATACAACAAAACAGTTTAATGAAAATTTGGATAGCCTGCTCTCATCGAAAACGGACAATACAACTATGTTCTTGTTTAGTGTAGCTAAAAAATCAATTTTTTAAAATAAAATTTGATAAAAAAAAAAAAGAAGATAAAATGTATGATAAAAAAGTTGTGAATTTCATAAAATATATGATGAAAATTAATTATTAATTTTGATTTAAAATTTTAATCTATATTTTAATCCATACCAAACATGAGCTATAACTAAAGACCAAAAAAAAAATCTCCAGTTTTTGAAGTTAATTTGTTATTGGAACGATAGATTGGGACCAATCATTCAATTTTACCAAAAAATTCCTAATAACAAACAATATTAAAAAAAGGAAAAATAAAAGGCTTTAGAACTTTAAGACGACCAGTAAACCTTACACGGCAGGCTTTTGCTTTTTATTAACTGGAGACAGTTTGATTACTCAATCGAATCAAACGGAGAGTCGACCAGAATTATATTTCTCCTGATCATAAGTTCAATTGACTTCGTGATAGGAGGAGAAGCTGTAAAGTTGTTTATTTTTGCTTAATTTTGGACAGTATATGAGATTTTAGTTAATTGGATTATAGGGTTTTGGAAAATATGAAGAAGGGAATGGAGAGTTTGCAAGATCTGATCGAAGAAGCTAAGACTCGAACCATCTGTTGGGCTCTCTGTATATTTGCCGTCTCTTACTTTTTGACACGTGAGCTCCTAATTTTTCTTCTTTTTCATAAAATCTAAGCAATTTATGATGGTTAATTTCTGAATTTGGAATATGACGGTGTTTAATTTTTTTTTTTTAGCCTGTTTGGGTTTATCTTACTTATTCTATGCTGATAGATTGGTGTGTACAGTTAGAAAGCTATGGAATTTAAGTTTAAATTTTAAAGCAAATTTATTTTAGGTTTCTAGCTATGGTTCCAATGCAATGTTTATTTACTACTTTCATGGGTTTAGTATTATTAATTTTGTGATATTCAAATCGAAGCTAGGCAGGATATTAATGTTTCTGGATTATGTAAGGACTGTTCAGCAAGCTAGTATATTCAGATATTAAATAGCTGAATTTCCTTTTGCAATTGAGGCTCATGATACTGTTGAGTAGCTTCTAATATAGGCAGCAATTACTCAAAATCGGACACTTTATCTATTGTACTGCTGGATTCCTTGGGCTTTACGGACAGGTTTTGGGTTTAGGTGAAGCTACTTTCTTATCGTGATCCCTAGTTGACATGAATCCTTAAAGAGTAGGAAGCTCGACAGCTTCTATTTTCTTTTCCCCTCTTAATTCTATCACTAATTAGTTTAATCAGAACAAATTTGGGCATTACTTGTTACAGTGACTTTCAGTGTTTCTCTCCTTTTCCTTTCAAGACAAGTAATCTGGATATTTGGTTATTTTTGTTGGGATCTTTGATTGTACCTATGCTTCTCTGCTTGCTATGATGGCATTAAATATTAGGCCAATGTTTCTAAATCACATATGTTGATTGCAGATACAAGTAAAGCAATGTTGATGAATATACCCATTGCTGTACTCCTGGTTTCTGGGCTAAGAATATTATTTAATAAAGTGGAATTCCGATGGAAGGTTCACAATGCTCGACCTCTTTCCTACTTGTCGCACTTAGAAAAGCAGCAGCTATCTCCTAATGATTCTCGTCTTTTTACCACGCCTCCGCCATCAAAATGGAAGAGAAAAATAAACTCTCCTGCTGTAGAGGCTGCTATGCAGGATTTTATTAACAAGCTGTTGCAAGACTTTGTCATAGACTTATGGTATTCTGATATTACACCTGACAAAGAGGCGCCTGAGCTTATACACGCCATAATCATGGATGTTCTTGGTGAAGTATCTGGAAGAGTCAAAGATGTAAACCTTGTTGACCTGCTGACAAGGTACTTTTTAGTTGCATCTTTAGAGCATGTTTGGTTAAGCTTAGAAGTTACTTCCCCCCTTCCCCCTTCCCAAATATGCTTCAAAGTTACTTTTCCTGGCACCAAAACTTACTTTTGTAGAAATAAAGTAAAAAGTACTTCTACTTCTTTTCTGTCTTGGCAAAAAATATGCTATTAATTACAACTTATCTCCCTGTAGTCTGTACTATGAGTCTGTGAAGGCATAAAAATTGTGTGAGTTTGTGAATAGTTTGTTCCTTGAGTTATTGAACCCAGTCTTTTCCATTTATCCAGGGATGTAGTAGATCTGATTGGAGAACACCTGGAACTTTTCAGAAGAAACCAGGCTGCAATTGGTGTGGATGTTATGGGAACATTGTCTTCTGAAAAACGGGATGAAAGATTAAAACACCATCTTTTGGTTTCTAAGGAGCTTCATCCTGCTTTGATATCATCAGAGTGTGAGTACAAGGTGTAGAAGTGTTCTTAAACAGAAGGAATAGTTTTACAAGTTTTTATTCGTTTTGTTTTGTTTGTTATTTTGCGTGTTATCTAATGCTTTTTAATCATAGGTTCTTCAGCGGCTCATGGGTGGACTTTTAGCTGTTGTTCTAAGACCTAGGGAGGCACAATGCCCCCTGGTTCGGTGCATTGCTAGAGAACTTTTAACTTGCTTGGTAATGGAACCTATTATGAATTTTGCAAGCCCAACGTAAGATGTTATTTTCTAGTTGTTTATCAAACTTTAGTTTCATTATATTCCACTCCGTGTGCAAGATCTATAAGGTTCAAGTTGCATCAGGTCACCATTAACGAATTAGTTTTTAAAGGTGGCAAACAATATATCCTTTCTGCTTCCACATAATATATTTATCACATTGTAATACTGTATAGTTTTTCTTTTTGCTTCTCTTGTTTTTCAACTTGACTTGTCCTGTCTATCTGGTACACATGCTTTCTTATTGATTTGGTTTCATCACATTGATGGTTTGTTTGACGAAACTTTTGATAAAAGTATTGGCACTGTTTGATAAAAATTTGATGAAATTTTGTAGGTCCTACGAAATATGTTGTTAAAATTGATGTTTGACCAGTTGAAAGTTCATAAAATGTAGAAAAGTTTTATCAAACAAGCACTGTACAAGGTTTCTCATAAACACTCCTGTAGTTATGCCAATATAATTCTATTAATTGAACACTAAAAGTAAATGATTATAACTCATGCACTTTTTTTTACCCTGATTTCATCTTTTGGGAATAGAAGTCTGACGTTTTCTGATTAACAAATCTACTGCACTAATGCTGCAACAATCCGGATTTCTATATCCAAGCCATTAGCTTAAGTACTGTTCGCTTTTGATTGATCTGTGTCCACTTATCTGTTCATGGCTTTCTATCGCGTTCCCAAGATTCGAACTCAAGACCACTATCAATTGGGTACTAGGATTCAACTTAAGTCTCCAATTCGACAGAGATCTTGAGTTCGAATCTTGGAGGATGCGATAGAAAGTCGTGAGAGGGTAAGTGGGCATAGGCCCACCCAAAACAGATAGTACGCAAGCTAATAACTTGAGTATAAAGACACGGATCATTACAAAAAAAAACGCGCTTTTTTTTGTAACGACTTAAGTCTCTACACCAAAGCCGTTAGCTTACGTACTATCCACTTTGGGTGGCACTTCCTGGTACCAAAATTCAATTTAAGTCTCTCACTAGGCATAGGTTAAGGGTTCGAATCCTTTGTAACGATCCATATTTCCATACCAAAGCCGTTCGCTTACGTGCTGTCTGCTTTAGGTGGACCTATGCTCACTTACCCCCTCACGGGTTTCTATCGCGTCCCCCAGAATTTGAATCCAAGACTTCTGCCTAATGAAAGACTTAAGCTAGAGACCCGGGTCGTTACAAATGCAGCTGAATAGTATATATATAAAAAATGGAATGGAGATATTGTAAGTATTGTTGACAGCTATATTTTGTGGGCTAGAACAATCACCAAAAAGGCACATCGTTTCCCCTAATCTCTCTAGCTTGTGCAACATGTAAATTGCTTTATAGGTTATACTAATATAAAGGCGCATTTGAAGGGCCTCCTTTTGGAACACGTGAATGGCCTTCAATGTTATCAATGAAGCCCACAATCATATTTGACAATTCAACTTAGCTTGCTACTTCATAACCTTCAAGATTACTTGCTCTACTTCTGTTGAAACCCTTCTCTCATAATAGTTGATCAATTGACAATAACATGGTTCCATATCTTGCTGTCTGTCCATAACATTGCCAATTACTCCAAATTTAATGATACAAAGGGACCTGCATCCTTTCTGCAGGTTTAAAACTTAAATACGTTAGGTTAAGATGCAATAGTCCATCTTGCACTCTTCATAAAAATATTCCGAATAAATTGGTTTGAATTAATAAATCTCATAGTTTTATGTAATTTTTCCCTTGTCCATAATACTACTTTCAAATTTATAGATCATCTGTTCTACATGTTTTCTAATGTCAGATGTGATTAGTTTATTATCAATTTGGGAAACTCATGTATTCAATTCACTAATGTTTTCAGTCATGGTTTATATGAAAGCCAGAAGGACATTGGAGCATTTGGGTGGGCTTATAAGTTAATAGCCCATTGTATATAAATAGCTCATTGTTGTTTTGGTCTTGATCAGTGATGATACTTTTTTAGACAGAGATTGTGATATCTGTAGTTATAATCCCCGTTGAGATCTACCCAAGTTTTTTAAAATTGTGACACTACGTGTTCCATATCACTGGAAATCACCTTATGGATGACAATTGCTCGACTATGCATTTTATTCACAAGTTACGAGTCCATTCAGGAATGTGATCATTTTGGCACTTTTTTCAGGTATATTAATGAGTTGATTGAATATATTTTCCTCGCTAACAAGGATGAGGGGTTTAAGGGTGCTGTTGCTGAACAGTCACCTGTCCATGACAATGCTGTTTCTGCAGCACATGGTGAAAGCAGTGAATCTGCTTTGAGGAAAAATATAATTGCTCACAAAAAAGGGACTGATATGGGTCTACCTCAAGATGATGATAAAAAGGAGTTATTGTCGCACGCATCAAATACAATTCAGGGCGAGTCTGTCCACCAGCGGCCTTCTGACTGGGCTCAAGTGCTCGAGGCAGCAACCCAGAGAAGAACTGAAGTTCTTATGCCTGAAAATCTTGAAAACATGTGGACAATTGGAAGAAACTACAAACAGAAACTCCAGAAGAATACTGCCAGAGGACCTCAGGTTGCTCGAGCAAAAATCTCGGAAAGCAGTATCATGCCTAGAAAGGATTTAGTGACAGAAGTATCAATTCAAAAACCTGAAAGATCTAGCAGAATGGATGATAAAGCACTGATTCAACCACCACCAAGGCCTCAGCCAGATACCGGACTTACTGATCAGGATCTTAATAAGCGAGTTTATTCTAAGAGAGGCTCTATTGCTGATGAAGCTGAGAATTATAATTCTGTTTTTCCTCGTGAAAATAGAAATCAGCTTAAAAGGTCAAATAGCACTTCTGATTTGACAGTTCAACTGAACATGGAAGACATTTTTGCTAGCAGAGGTGGCACTCCCATCATTTCAGAATTTTATAAGCCAAATGTTAGCAGTCACAATGCATATAGCATCAAGAGCGCCTCAGATATGTTGGTCCGCAGTGAGGAACTGCATGATCCAAAACTAAGGTGCCGGGTAGGACAATTCATTTTCCTTTTCTTTTCAGGTTCTTAAAGTGTATGTGGCCTGTTTACAGCTTAAAAAATGCTTATGTAATTCCAAATGTTAATAGAAGCTGCTTCATGATCCATGCTCTGTACAATTATTCCTCTGTTTTCAATACGAGAGTCTCACTTCTTTTCGTCTATGCGGATTTTGTTAAACCATTGAGAGTAGTTCAAAAATTGTTGCACTACACTTTTTTTAAAATTTACATACACGATCAATTACTCGGGAGAAGAATATTATTGTAACACTAACCCTCTTCATAGTGTGAGATGGATTTATTGCCTTAGTTTTCATGTTCTGCTATTTTTAATTTTGAAATGGGTGTGAATCTAGTTGTTTTAGTTTTAATCATCTGATGACACCATAATTGACCATATATTCATGTATTGTCGTTGCAGGTTATTGGAGCATACTTTGAGAAACATGGCTCAAAATCTTTTGCAGTTTACAGAATTGCCGTGACGGATGCTAACAATAAGTGGTTTGTGAAAAGAAGGTCTGAATGTTACTTCCATTTTTAATCACTAAACATTTCTCTGCTTGAAATACTTGTCCTGTATATTGATCTAATTTAATCCAGCCTCAGTGCAAGATCAACTTTAGTTTCATAATTAGATCAGGGTCGCTCGTCTTTCCTATTCGGTTGATAGTTCTATTTTGGGGCTTTGTCTGCAGATATCGAAATTTTGAGAAATTGCATCGGCATCTTAAGGACATCCCCAATTATACGCTACATTTACCTCCCAAAAGGATATTCTCATCAAGCACAGAAGACGCTTTTGTCCATCAGCGTTGTATTCAGCTTGACAAGTATCTGCAAGTATGGTCACTTGTACTCTGCATGTTGCTATAGACTTTCCATTTTTACCCATTTTAATTACACTGCCTTTCCCAGGATCTGTTATCAATTGCCAATGTTGCTGAACAACATGAAGTATGGGATTTTTTGAGCCCCTCCTCCAAGGTGTGTATATGTTCTGTTGAAAAAAATTCAGCACCTTCGGCTTCTTTCTAATGCAAGATTAATTTGTGTTTTTTCATCATTCAAGAATTACTCGTTCGAGAAATCGTCTTCCGTGATGAGAACTCTGGCAGGTATGTGGCTTCTCTTATTGGATTTTATAATTGGAGTCAGTAGACTGGACATTGGTCTTCAAGTACCCAATATGCACCTTGATCGTGAATTACGATCTAAGGTGGCCCATGGCAGTTTTATTGGGTTTTTCATGAAGATAGAATGGAAGTTGTCAGGTGCCTTGAAATTCTATCTAGTTGTTAGTCTGAATTAGACTAACTTCTTTAAGTGATCAGTCTTGGCCTTGGAAGTTACGGTCGCAGCACATTGTCTTGGTGCTTACGAGGAAGAAATTTTAAATGCGTGAATATTTTTTCTTAGTACCCTTTAATAGAATCTCATATTTGGCTGAATTCAGAAACCCATTTTCCATTTCATTGATGATTGAATTTATACACTAGTGAAAGGAATAAAACGGTTACAATGACTGGAGAGAAACTATAACAAATTCTTCTACTGTTACAAGGCAACATTCTGTACAATTATGCTAAGGTTCGGCTGCTATATTCTTTGATGACGTGTCCATTTCGTCTTTTGATGAGATGGTAGAATGCTCTATGTTGATATGCCCCCTCGAGTGCAAGGGAGTGTCAATGACATCTTAAAAGGTCAACCTTATTAAGAGGAGTAAACCCAAACTCTTATAAATTGGTCTATGTTTTCATTTTTATTCGATGTGAGATTTTATTCCGAACATGCCCCCGCAAGATAGTTGCTCGTTTTGAGCAGGCCAATCTTGAAATCCGTGCTCAATTTGTTTTGAGTCTTAATCGGATCAAATTGCTCGTTGGAGCTTAACGGGCTCCGATACCATGTTAGAATCTCATATTTGGCTGAATTCAGAAACCCATTTTCTATTTCATTGATGATTGAATTTTTACACGAGTGTAAGGAATAAAACGGTTACAATGACTGGAGAGAAACTATAACAAATTCTTCTACTGTTACAAGGCAACATTCTGTACAATTATGCTAAGGTTCAGCTGCTATATTCTTTGATGTGTCCATTTCTTCTTTTGATGAGATAGCAGAATGCTCTATTTGATACCCTTAACTCATAGTTTTTTGTTTTCTTTCGACCAAACAGTTAATGTGGACGATGCTATGGATGACATTGCACGCCAGATTAAAGGTGGTTTAATACGGACAGTTGTTGGTTCTTCATCCTCTTCTTATGAACAAGCTTCTTCAGTTACAAACAGGAACTTGTCCTGGAACTCTGATGATATTCACAAACTGGATTTGAGGCAAAGTACCTCGGAGTCAATTAACAGTTATTCTGATAATGAGGAAGGTGAAAAGGATGTAAACCATGGGCCAGAGAAAGTAAATTCTTCAGCACAAGCCAATGGGTGGCATTCTGACAATGAATTGGATTTAAATGGGCTTCCACCAAGGGTTGTTAAACGCAATGAAGATGTGCAAAACTTGGATGCTGATACAACAGGTGGTTTGAGAGTGCAATCTGAATTACATAGTTCGGCCAAATTTCCAGAGGCAAGTTTAGCATCATCATCAGTTCATAAAGAGGATAAAATAGAGGTGCCTCCTGAGGTAATGTGCATTTGGTAGAGTAGTTTGTAATAACCTCTTTTCTTTTTCGTTTTTTATTCGTTCTTCTTTTCTACTCTGATTATTGACATGAGTAATACTGGGAGTGATCATCGCAATCCTATTTCCCCCCTCTATCTTCCTTTTTCATAGGAATTAATTTGTAAGTTCAAATCCTTGAAGTAGTCTACACTCCTTCGTGGCGCAGTAAGTTTTAACTGCATTTTTTATAACATTCTGATGCTCGGATTGTTTGTACAGTCGTTAGTTTTAATTCCAATTATGCATATGGACATATTCCAAACCTAATGATACTTGAAAAGTGTATTGATTAATCTCTAATTATTATCCTCTAGAGGAACTTTCTGAAAAAGTCTTAATTTTTGGGCGTGTGATGTTTATTTTGAGACATGGCAAAGAGCTCGTTTCACAAAAAAATGATGATTGATAGAGAATAGAAAATTGATCATAACCATTCCAACTATTGAATATTTCTCAACTTCATTAGTAAAATGTTAATTCTGGTTTACATCATTCCCTGATCCCGGGGAGGCTGCTTTTCTTTTCTATTTTTGTCATTGGGGCCCATGAATGCACTGTTTCTATGGACTAAAGCCAATGCCCTAAAGGTTGTCCCCACTCGTTACACCTAGATCCTGAGGCACGCCATCCCCTCACACTTTATTCTTTTTCTACATCATCGAATAGATGTTTTCGGCAATGCCAATTCTAACTGATGTTTTTCTTTGCAGTGGACACCGCCTAATTTAAGTGTTCCAGTTCTGAATTTAGTTGACAAGTTATTTCAGCTCAAGAGAAGAGGCTGGCTAAGGTGATTTTAGGTTTTGTTAGCTTCTGTCTTTGTGAAATATTTTTAGCTAATAATCAAATGCCTTGTAATTGAACTTGGAAGAGTAATTATAGTTTGGTAAGGATGCAGGGAACATTAGAGCTGTAAAAGGATTACATGGTTTTAAAACGAGCATTTATGGCTCCCACCATCTATGTTCTTCTCATTCTCTTTCCCCCCACCCAATATTTCCTTAACACCATGGTACATGGAAGAGGAGAAAAAGAAAATCAGCAAAGAAATAATTACTTTTAGAATGAAATGGTAAGCTTGTCTGACTTGGTTACAATTTAGCTGTTGAACCATCTCTTTTGGGGAATGGATGAGACCTTTCTTCAAGAAAAAAAAAAAATCGCAAATAATAGGTGATGTAGTTGCAAACATGCAATTGAACTTGTGATATCTTTTTAATTCTAGTTTAACGAATTGGAAATCTTCTATTCTTATGGCTTGGTCTTATAAGCATATTTGAGTGACTCTTTTTTCTTTCAATTATTGTTTTCTTTTTGGATAATAGTTATGTTTTAACAACTGATATCCATTTGTTGGGCAGTTTATTTTCTCTTCCCTTTTCAAATATATGATATTGAAAATGAAACACGAAGTGGGTTTGTATGATTGTGCTTCCTCTATTACAACTTTGCGGGATTCCCGTCATGTTTGTGGACAATGGACCAATAGTGCTGTCTTATCATAGAACATTTGTAAAAAAATTCCTGACATCTGTATTCTGCTAGTTTTCAAAATGACCCTAATTTAATTGTTTGGTCTTGAACAGATCATTTTAGTTGTGGATGGGATTTGTCTAGTTTGAAGCAACATTGAACTTTATCTTACAGATCCTAGTGAAATGTTAGATTCTTGAATAGAAAATAGATTGGACTTTTACCTGCTGGGCATTAAAGAGTGAACCCATTTGTAGGAATCGACTGTCTATCGAGCATGAGTCGTGGAAATCTCTCTGATGTGATTTGAGGATACAAATTCTGGTTGTCTGACTGTGCCCTCACAGAGACAAAAATTTGGTTAGAGACATAGAAAGTGAAATAATCAAATTTATGGAGCTTCTTTGAAATTTTGCCTGCCTCGAGATTGACAAACTGTTGGACTGCTTGGATTTTCATGTACTAAAACCATGCTATACATGCAATATCATTCCTTAAAACACTCCCTTTTTGTGGTTAATTGCAGAAGGCAGGTCTTTTGGATATCAAAGCAAATACTGCAGTTAATTATGGAAGATGCCATTGATGACTGGCTATTAAGGCAAATTCATTGTCTCAGGAAAGAAGATAATATTGCTCTGGGAATACGATGGATCCAGGACGTGAGTGAAATGTCTTCGCTTTTATCCATCGGATCTATCAAATTTCCTTTTCAATTTCATTTTTCAGGAACCTGTTTTGCATATGAACTTGCTGGATCCTGTTTCTTGATTGAGTTCTTCTTTTTAGGTTCTCTGGCCTGATGGTACATTCTTCCGGCCATTAAGTACTCGAACTGAACTTGAATATCAAGAAAATGAGGGCTCTCAGCTAACTACGACGCCACATGGTGGGAGTAAGGTCTCTAAACCTGGAACATTTGAGGAACTGCTTGAAGCTTCTCGCAGGGCCAGGGATGTGGAAAAAATAATTTTCAGTGAGTTTTTCTTTCCCCCTGGTTACAGATCATATGTATGATATTCTCGATACACGTTTGATGTTTGAGAACAAAGAGGATTTTGATTGCGATTTTTATTCAGCTCTTTTTCTTCTTCTCCTCTCTCTCTTTCCTGAAGTTCTTTCAAAGTTTTCTGGATCGTTTCCAGAATTATGTAACTAGTATATTGAGCCGTTGATTTAGAAATGTTTTGCTTTATTGTAGATGGCGCTCCTACTACTTTGGTCAGCTTGATTGGGCAGAAGCAGTATAGACGCTGCGCTAGAGATGTATATTATTTCCTTCAGGTGAGCCCCGCACTACCCCATGACACCCACCCACGTGCGTGCAAAAGAGAAAAATGGGGGAAAGAAGAAATATAAATAATGATCCGCCTCTTCTTTTTGTTACCATTACTGTTATATCTTAATGACATGTTTGGTAAGGTAAACTGAATATCCTTGGACTCTAGTAAAGAAGGAAAAAATGTTGTCTTATCAATCACGTGTTATTACTGTGTAATGAACATGCTTTAAGAACATTAAGCCATTCCATTTTAATTTCCTTCCAGTCGTTTAATAATTTTCAATCTTGCAGTCTACTGTATGTTTGAAGCAACTTGCTTATGGAATACTAGAACTAGTGCTACTATCAGTCTTTCCCGAGCTGCGTGAAGTTGTGCTGGATATCCACGAGAAGATGCGAGTTGAACCTGTATAGAATGGATTTGTTCCTTTTCCTCTCTCCGTCTCGAAATGGTTACTCTTCTAACTCCTTTGTTGGGAGCTGTTACGGTTATAACTTTTCAAGAAATGGCAACATCAGCAAAAATGAGTTGCAACTTCATCTTATGGCCTTCTTCATAAACAGTCAGATTCTTACTGTACAAAAATGTATATTAGAATCTTTGTAGACGTCAATTTTTATTTATTTATTTTGTGCGAGTATTTCGCATGTGTTCTTGACAGGAGTAAAAAAATATTCTAAATTGTAACCTTTGTTATGCTAGAGTAAAAAAAAAAAAAAGGAAATATTGAAAAACCTTTAGCGATCATTTTTTTGGGCTATGTTTTTTGCCACTAATCGATACTCCTATATCGAAATTTTTGTTCGTTGAAGTTTTTTCCATGTTATTTTTGTTTTTAGTTTGACATAATCAAGCGAGGAGAAAAATAAACAACTAAGTTTTACAAATTATTGATTTTTTAATCTCATTTTGCTCAATTTATTTCTATATTGAAGACCCAAAATAGCCCAAGTGAATAAAGAAATGAATAATTTAAAATATCAGCTTGTGTCATCCACATGGAAAAAGCTCGGTAATAAATCGATTGTGCCAGGTTTGATCACTATGGCCCATAGGATTGATAAACAAAATTTGAATCTCTCAACCTATTTGTAAAATTGCATGTACATGTAGCAGTTCTCAATGCATTTGACCTGTAAACACATCTCATTTAGGGACGAGACTATAGGTCGAGATAGGTTACAGAGACTGGAATCCTGGCTTGGCGAGACCTGCCAAAAGTCTTTAGCCGGTTAGTTGTGTAAGCGGGTCGTTATGGACCTCTCTCCAACCGTCCGCTCCATGCCAACGAACAACATATTATGCTGCTAAAGAATTAATTTTTGCAAATAGTCGTCAACTTGTCCCACTCTCTTTCCTGGCCACTATTACTAGTTAAGATTTTTAGCCTTCATAATTTGCCTCATCCCAACTTCTTGTCAGCCAACCAATCTCTATATCACCTTATCCACACCCTTTCATTTCTCCCCTTACAAACACTATATTCCACCATTTCAAAATCATCTCTAAACTCATCACACAACAGGTAAAACTCCCAACACTTGTTGCCCACATTAAATCTTGAACACTTGTACCTTTCGTGTCTAATTCTTGCATCTGTTTCTCTTCTTCCTACAGGTTGTAAGCAATGGCAACCGCGTCGGCTACAATCTCGGTTCCGGCTGCAGCCATCGTGGGTCCGGCCCGATCATCCCAGAGAAGAACCGAGGTGAAGTATATCAATGGATTGAACTTATTTGGAGGGCTTAAAGCTCATAACAGTGTAGCAGCATTAGGCCTTCCAGTTTGTACTGAACAGTCCTTTGCCAAGATTGTTAGTTCAATGAAGAAACAGACATCAAGCAAAGGAAAAAGTGGTGGGGCTCTGTCTTCTACTTGCAATGCAGCGTCTGAGATCTTTAGGATTGCTGCAATTATGAATGGATTAGTTCTTGTTGGAGTTGCAGTTGGTTTTGTTCTACTCAGAATTGAAGCTGCTGTCGAGGACTCTGAGTGAGGAATATGCTAAATTTGGATGGTTTTATGATGTTTTTGAGTTAAAAAAAAATAAAAAATAAAAAAGTTACTCTTGCTTAATTCTCAATTGAATGTAGAGTTGATTTTTGCTTTATGAAATAAATTGGTAAATTTTCTCTAGGGATTGTCAATGTTGTTAATGAACAGATGTTTTCACTTTTCCCTTCTTAATCCAACTTACTCTTCATTGAGCGGGTCAATATGAAACTTTTATTGAAAAAAAGAGTAAACGATGAGATATGCTATATCCTCATCCATGAGGCCTTCATGTATAAAGATAAATGAAGAGACCAGAGGAGGTATTCCTAATGGCTATGCCCAGTGCAGGAAAACTCGTGACTTATCATGTTCCCATCACTGGCAATAAGTGCATGTTCGATACTCAAATTGAATAGAAATCGACAGTATAAGAAACAAGATTTTAACTTTTATTTTGCTATCAAATCTCCCAACCGAACATGCTATAAATGTATATAGATTGGAGAAGGAAAAGCCAAGCTACAGAACAGTACCTAGCAAATGAATACAGTTTCTGTTTTGTCTTTTAGACTAGTAGTGAAATTACTCTCACCTCTACTCTTTCAAAATGAGCAAATTAGTTTTTAACCTTAAAAATATGCCTCAATTTAGAATTTCGAGCACTAACCTAAGTTGGAAAGCTAACCGCATGACCATTTAACAATTGGAACGGATGTCACGGAGAAGTTGAAGATTTAAATACCAAATGATGGAGCCACTCAAAGATGGGTAAGCTCAGTGGTTCGAGTAGAGTCTAGCCAACAAAAAACAATGTTAGGGATAGTAAGGAGCTCTAGTTACTCTAGTGAACAGATCGAGACCTGAAACCTTATACTGATTGTCCGATTCTTTTCTTTTTGTTGTGTTAGTGAGACATTCGATTGAGAATTACTAATATAATTTTCAAATTAAAATCACATTTTCGTGTTTGAATATTGTAAAATTTAACCGAGTAAATAACTTTGACAAACAAAAAAAGTGATTTATTTTAAAATTTACTTATTTACGGTAAAAGTTTATTTTTTAGCCTCTGTTTGGGAAGAAAAATATAAATGGTTTAATTTGTAAATCAGCTAGAAATAAAGAATAAGTGAATATTACGTGTAAGTTCATTAAGCCCCCGATTGACAATTATTAAAACAACTTTTTTTTTTTTTTTTCATAAACTCATTTTCAATCACTCATTGTCACAATAAAATATTTTGCACGTAAATTCAAAATTTTTTTCTACTTTTGACCGTACAATCTCCAAAAAATAAAACTTATTTTTCCCAAACACTTATTTTAATGGTTGTGAAACAAGGGCTAAATGTATGATTGAGAATAAAATTGAGAAAATTACAGAAAAACAGGCATTTAATTTTTCAAATTCAAAACTTAGATCATATGTTTATTTAATAAAAAATCAGGTATTAATTGAATTTATAATTAAAACCCTAATTTATTTCTATTCCCCCGTCTCTCTCTCTCTAAATACATCGGACTTCAAATATTTTTCCCATTATCTCTCTAAACCCACCTGATCACCTCACTCCATTCTCTCTTACCTTCCCGTAGTCGTTGCCTCTTTCGACCACGAACTCCTCACCTTTCCATTCTCCCCGCCCACTGTTGTTACCCAGTCCCATCACCACCGTCAATCCATATCGTCGATTAGGAGCCTCAATTTCGACAAAAGCTTCAATCACTCCTCAACTTTCTGTTGTCATCGTCGCCCAACCCCATAACCACCCTCAATCCATTTCACCCCAGAAGGAGCGCGAATCACTGCAAGTTGCAACGCAGATCCACCCACTCTGGCGACTCTTCGCAGCCGAAGCACCGCTACGTTGCATTGTTGCGCCAATGGTGTTTTGTGTGGTGGTGGGGTTTTGTGGGGGTGGATTTGACGATTTTTGTGGCAGTGTCTGTGGTGGTGGATCTGGCGATTGCGGTGGTATGGTGTTTTGCGTGGTGGTGGTTTTGTAGTGAAATTGGTGGTTTGTTGGTGGTTATGGTGGTGAGGAGGAGGAAAAGGAAGTGGTGGTGGTGGTGAAGAGATGGAGATTACGATGTTCCTACTGGTTGTCGTGAGGTGGCGATAGTTCTAGAGACGGTGGTTTGGCGGCAGTGGTGGTTCTGCCGCGTCGGAGGTGGTGGTGTTGCCTGAGGTCGCAAGTGTTGGTGGTGGTTAAGCAGTGGTGGTGATGAAGAGATGAAGATTACGGTATTCCTAGTTGTCGTGAGGTGGTGGCGGTTCTTACGATAGTGGTGGTGGTTCTAGCGCGCCGAGACGGTGGCGCTACCAGAGGTCACAAGTATTGGTGGTGGTCATCAATTATTTGGTTGACTGTGACCATTAAATTGATTAATTTGTGACAAATATATAATATGTAACCAATGAAAAATAATTTGTAACCGTGAAATTATATGACCTAAAAAATTATTAATTTATGATCGATAATTTAACAATTTGTGATTGACTAATAAATTGTGACTCATAATATTTGTGATTTGTGATCGGTGACCTATTAATTTTTTGATGTGACCTATGAAAATTTTAATTTGTGATCGTAAAATAATTTATAACCTACAAATTTCTGATTTGTGATCGAAAAATAATCTGTGACTAATAAATAAGTCGTGACTCATACTTATATGTGACCATGAATTGTATAATTGTGATTTTAATATATTTAATTAATTAAATATATTTAATTAATTAACAATTACCTGATTTTTGCAATTTTCAAACTTAANTTAATTAATAAATACATATTTTTGTAATTTTTAAACTTAAGGCCTAAAAATTGATTTGGTGATAGTTAAACCCCGATCCATGAATTCTTCCCAATAAAATTTGATCATTTTTAAATGATTGGATTGGACTCATAAAGCCCATGATCAAAAAGTCTGGGCCCTTTACAGCCCAACTTGTTTTCCAAGCATGCTTTCTTCAATCTTCACAAAAATTTCACACAGTAAAGTAAACTTCGAATAATCAAAAATCAACACAGAAACACGCGCATATTCTACGGAAATGGAGTTTTACGTTGAAGAAGGAAAAGAATCAGACGTTAATTGCTCCACTTTAATACTGGTTTGTTTCTAGGGCTTCATATAACTTCATTTCCACATTTGTGTTTTTATTTTCATTAATTTTGACTTTTTTTTTTCTCAATTATAAGCCGGCGTTATCGATTGGTAACGTTGGGCAACTAGCAGTGGATCTCTTGATATCGTCGTTAAAAGCGGAGAAAATCGGGTATCTAGACGATCCGAATATTCTTCCTTGTGTTGGCAATGATGCTTATTGGCCTTCGCCTCCTGGCGATCTTACACTCCCACTCGAAGGTCTTCTTTTTGAATTTTTAATTTTCATTGTAAATTTTTATGTTTGAACTTTTATTGAGTGTTTTTGACTTTGTTGATTTTGCAAGTGATCGTAATTATTTTGGTTAAAATTGGCAGCTTACCAGTCTTCATCCAGTGCATTGTCACTTGTACAACAGCGGTCTCCGGTTGTTAAGGTAATGGTTCTTTATTATCATTTATGTTTCGTTTTCATAATTTATTATTTGGTGGTTAGATAATGTTTGGCTAAGTTTAGAAAGTTTACTTACTAGTAAATAAGTAACTTATTTTAACAGGAAGGTAGATTTAGTTCCAAAATAAGAAAATTTGTCACTTAAAAGTAAGAAATAAGTATAATATCAGAACATGTTTGGAGATAAAAAATGACAATACTTTTTCTTAAGCTTAGCCAAACATGCTCTAGATAATGGACTAATGTTTCTGTGTTAGGGATTTTCTGTCAATTCGTGAATAACTTATAGAACCATGTTAATTAATGAGAAACACATTTTTTATAAAGAGTTGAAGTCAAACTATTATGGTAATGGGGTGTGTAAAAGTGACGAAAAGCGTTGATGCAAGCCTTTGCCAATCGTTTATTTCTCAAGATAAGTTGTAAGCACATGTGATTGGTTACATAACTAGCTCACATATACATATGA
This sequence comes from Fraxinus quadrangulata, assembly GCA_903798255.1. Taxonomy (NCBI): domain Eukaryota; kingdom Viridiplantae; phylum Streptophyta; class Magnoliopsida; order Lamiales; family Oleaceae; genus Fraxinus; species Fraxinus quadrangulata. The sequence continues at coordinate 51,960 of CAIGRB010120947.1, forward strand.
AGTTGGATTTTTAGGATTTTATAACGTACTCGTGCCTTTTAGCTATCTTTCGTATGTGCTTGCAGATACAGGGTTATTATTTAATTATTTTTGGTGTTATGTCTGATTTTTCATTCAGAAGTAGTGGCACTTACATGTCTGAAATGGATTCTTAAACAGGGTATGATGGTAGAATATGCTAAGAATTTAGCAAATTTTGTAGCCTCTAATGGGAAGAAGCATGTTATCATCCTTTCCAGCTTGGATTTTGGGCGATGGCACTCCATTGATGTGTCAAGGTATTGATAGTTGCCTTTTGTATATTGTATATAAAGCAAAGGATAATGTACAATATTTAGTTAATTCTCCCCAGAATCATGATATTTGAAAGATGTGACACCTTGTGACTCATGAACTATGGATGATGGAAATCTCTCTCTAAAGCACTCGCACGCACACACGTGAGAAAGGCAAACAGACATGCATACCTGCTGCCAGCCAAACTCATAAGCACTCTTTCCTGTCTGATATTTTCATTTTGAGTGTTTTACTTTCATTGAAAAGTTCTCTAGAAATTTTCTCTAGAGTTATTGGTTTGTTATAATGGTGTTGTCAATGTCATTACATGATCCAATTTGTTTTGCAGATGATAAATATCTAAAGCATCTGTATAATGTACAGATTTTTTAATATAACTTGATATATAGAATTTATTTTGCACTATCTGAAACTTATAAATGTGATAATCATTTTCGACTTGTTACTGCTGTATGGAGCCATTTTAGTGTTACGCATATTGAAGACATTAATTGACTCCATGGTCATTTATACCAGTGGTTTGCAGGTATTTTACCTCTCTACATCAAATATAGATGGAACAGATGAAGACTGTGAAAAGCTTGGATGGCACAGATTGCAGGAGTATAATCCTTCTCAGAGGATGTGGAAGTATCTTAACACCTTAGCTGAAGGGGTTTCCACGATGGAAGAAGACTTGCGTTTTGAAGAGCTAGGAGATGAAGATTACTACCCAAGTTTGCCTTTTGCTGCGCTCTTTTCTTGCCTTAAGGTGATTCTAAATCTCTGTTTTGGACTATGAATAAACTTCTGATGTGCAAGATTTCATTCAATGGTGCGCCCTGCTCATTTCCACCTTATTTTCACACAATCTGTTTTATTGGCTTGTATATAGTGTAGTTGACTTCTGAGGGGGCAAGGGCAAATGTTGAGTTTCACAAAATGATTATATCAGTCTCCTTAAGAGGGGCTGTTCACTCTGAGAGTGATGGAGGGAAATGGAAGAAAATGGATTATTTAATTCTTCTTTATTCCAGTACGTTAAGGGGGAGGAAAAGGGATTCTCGAAGCTATACGACTTGTTATTTGAATCATATATTGGTTGCCCTTTGTTCTCCTCCATTCCCATCGTGGATGTTCATTCCATTCGCTTCTCTTACACTTGAATTAACAGAGACTACAAGAATTTGCCTTTGTTTGGGTTTCCTTTTTAGTTGCTAAATTATAAGTTGGTAGAAATGAGTGGTGGATAAGTGGGTAGCATTGTCGGGTGTATGAAATGTGTGGTTAAGATTAATGTTTGACTATGAAAAGTAACTTTTCAGCAACTATAAAGGAAACTTATTTATTGACCTTCTGGTTTCTATTTTTCATTTTTGTTATTCATTCATCATGTCTTTTAATTTGCGTGTTTTAAACCGTTTTAGGATTATATACGTTTGTGTTATCTATCTAGTAGTACAATGTGTCTCCAGTATACCTTTGTAGTACTGATACTTCGACTAGGGTAGCATGTCCTTATCTGACACGTGTCGATATCGACACTCTTCTGACATTCTACCATAAAAATTTTTCTTTTTTATTTAAAAATATTATATATTTTTAACTCAAAATTATTAGTTAATAACAAATAGATACTCATATTTAAAAGATTTCAATAAGAAAAATTAATAATCAGTATAAAACTAAATTTATACTGTATAAATGAAAATTTCTAAAGAATTTAATCAACATGTCAACGACTTGTTGTGTCTATACTTTTTTTAAAAAAATCACGTATCGACATATCTGTATTGTCTTGGACACACGTGTCTGTATTAGTGTATCATAGTTGTATACATTGTATTTCATAGTTGAAGTTTTTAATAAGCAACCAATTCTCATCTTTGATAACTTCAGCTGCTCAATCTGGAAATCTCTATGAAACAATTTAATGACATAAGGATTCTCTGTATAGGGGAAATCCATTTTCCTTGGATAATTTTCTTCATCTTCCACATCAAAGTTTGTTGGTAAAAATAATTTATATAACCATATTGGTATTCTTTGATAACTGTATCCATGGAAATAGGCATTGACATAGTAATTTCATAGGATTTGAATCACTTGATAAATGTAAAATTCGTGTATTTCAGATAATTAAATCTGAAACGCATTGCGTTGCTGATTTTATTTCGCTATATTTTTTGGATAGACCAAAGGTTTAAAGGTTACTTGCTTACTATGTTATTGCTCGGAGGGAGACAATTTACCTGAAGCTTTCCACTTGGCTGAAGCAGCAAGCAAACTCTTGGGGCTGAATCAGAATGAATTCCATGGTGAGTTTGGTGATAGCAAGTTTCAGCCTCTTGTTTCCCTACCTCTTCCATCTACATTTTCCACTCTTTCTGCTTTCCTTTGTTTGTTATGGCTGCATGACGTGTTATTTACCTTTGTCGTCCTATGCCTTTGCTGCTGTGCAAGTTAGTTCAGTTATAACTTATAAAGCTAAATATTCACCAATGCCTTATGGTCTGTAACGAAGTTAAGTTTAAACCAGTCTCCAGCAGTTTTGGTACCTCACTACTATGTGTGTCACCATCTAACAACATTTTCCAGTTATCATTTATTTGATTTGTGACGATGAATGAATACATGTTTTAATAACTTGAAGAAACCAGCTAATTTGACTGGGAAACTCATATCTTGGGCCCTCAACATGTTCTCCTTTTATCTTTCTCTGGCAAAAAATGCGATTGTGTGCACCATACTAACTTGCGTTGTTTGCTTTGTTCAGGCAATGAAGCCGGAAGATGGGTTATACCATTTTCATGGAAGAGCGTCTATGGACCTCCCGCAGATCTCACTCTCTTTTAAGTTGCCACTGGGGATTTGAGAGAGACGCAGGGTGATTGTTCTGCTCTTCTGCCTGTTATTATGTTATCGACTCTATACTTGTTTTAACTCCGATCAAACAACAGCAAAATTTCGTTATCATAGAGGAGAAATATTGTATTGAAGTTGATAGGAAAGTAACCAATTTTGAGTACTTCTAGTTCTGAGATCACAATCTTACACATTAGAATGGAAATTATATGTAGATCACGGTTCAACCAATCTCAAACCGTGCTGTTGTACTAAGTCAATTAATTTCCTGCACGGGAACAAATCAAAGGAAAAATTAAAAAAGAGAGAACTTATCAGCTACACATCATGAGATGACTGTCAATTAATGGAGATATTGTCGATCATAACTAATATTAATAATGTCGATGATCACCAACAGTCAAATTTAAGAATAACTATTGAATTTCCATTGACGATGATTTTCACAAACAGAAAGTATCGAAAAAGTAACAATAATCATTACAAACCGTCAATTGAGGAGTCTCGTCACAAATAATAATATATTAAGCATTTTTTTAAAATATTAAAACATGTTTTCCATGTGGATGTGGTACACAATGTTAACGTAATGTTCATTTTTTACGAATACTGATTGGAGGCCTAAAACGAATCTTACTGTATCAAACAGAGTTTTAGATTAATGATTAACAAACAGGGGCTTAATAATGTTCATTTTTTAATAGAATAATGCTTGTAAAAATATGTGACTAATTTAATTTTACCTTTTATTTAATATCATTTAGTGTCACCAAACTCACCAACACTATTTTTTTTTTTAAAAGTCAATTGGGTTGTTTAGGTCACGTGAAACTACCACATAGACGATTTATGATAGATCGTATTTATGAATATCATTATTCTAAATTAGATGTATGCCATACAATTCAAGGTGTGATTCTAGCCACTAATCCTCCATGTACACTCTTGGCTATGATGAATCCATTACTTAAAAAGAGGTCCATGTTAGATGGTCCATGTCCTTTCTTTTTGCTACATGATAGTACAGGTCAACTGCCAATAATACATTTTNTTTTTTTTTTTTTTTTGCATTCCCTAGTTATAATATTTATCATATGTAGATTCAACCATGCTACATGTACACTCTTACATACATTTTCCCCTACACTTAACACAAGTCACTACCATCACCTTTGATTTTCCTGACAATCTTTCTCTTTCCTGTTTAGATTATGCCACATAAATGGGTGTATGGCTAGACGTATACAAGAATGAACATCTAGCATAATTGTTTTATATTAATTGCACAACCAAGGACTTGTCTTTTCTTCTAACAAGCAATAATACACACTTTTTTGTACTACAAGTGAAAACTTTAGATAACGTAAAATTTATTGCATACTTTTCATTAACAAACAATAGTTTGTTTTAATATGCAAATGATAGCCATTTATTTTAAAAAAATGGAAAAGGTAAGGAAATTGAAGTGTCAAATCCAACATGATTAAAGCAATTTTTACACGTTGAAATATATTTTCAACCAACAAAACATTGCATTCCATGAATAAAAATCCCACTAAAGCACTCAGTTAATACATCCAAATCTTCAACAAGAACAACATCTGTAGACAGAAAACTAGTATTCTTGAAGTAACTCACACGATTCTCCCACCAGAGCTTTCCCTTTTTCCATTCCGACTCTTTTCTATTCTAATCTGATCATCGTCCAAACTGAGATATAAGCTTAGAAAAGAGACATGATAAGCAACAAAATTCTTGAGGATTCTTGAATTCAAAGATTGGCAGATTAGGTTCAAGAACTTAGTGATGGGTTTGATGCAGAGTTTGCAAATATTTAGAATTCAATTCAAAGGCTATAAAGAGTTTGCAAACAAGAGAAGGCAATCATCATCTCTACTTGAGGTGGTTGTGTCAATGTAGATCCCTTGAAACAAGTCACATGGCCATGGATTCTGTGCCGGGTTCTGTAGGTACGAGTGCAAGCTTTGCTCTGAGACTTGGCCAGGCCATCTTCTCTTCAGCTTCTCTTTTTTTCATGTCTTTTGGGGTTGGGTTCTACAGCTATACAGCCTTTTGGTAAATTTTAATACTGATACAACACTTTCTGCATATGCATCTTTGCATGTAGATTTATGTCTCTCCAGCAGTTAGCTTCTGTTCTTTAACCGTATGATTGGCAATATATCTGAAAGAAAACCATTAAAAATCCATCAGATATAACTAGAGGGGTTAATTTCAGGACATGATCCTCTGCAATAGGTTAGCATGCAATTTCTGATATTGAATGGTTAAAGATCATTGTACATGGCTACATGCGCGTTTAGCACAAGACACGTACCAACTGAGCAACAAATATGCAAAACCTACTGTATAAAACACCAACATAAATGGAGAGAAGTACTATAGGGAATCTGGTCCCACAAATTTATAAGAATCATTCCAACTTGCTTTATGTATTTAACGAAATAGTCATACATAAACAAAACCAAGGCTAAAATTATGGCAAAATAAGGTTAATATAATTGCAGCAACTGAATAAAAAGCTCACTTTCACTCGTCAAATTTTATACTAGTAACAGCATGATACAGCTAAGTTGTATTACCTTTTCTGGTTTTGGGGAGAAACGCCAGCCAACTTATTATTTGCTGACTCAAATAATATATCTTCATTTGAAAAATGCAATAAGTTTTCTTCTGTTTCCACATGTTAATATACAGCTTCTTGGTAACAATCATGGGCTTGGTCATACCGTGGAGTTTCACTCTGGCGATTCTTGATGGATACTCCATCCTAGTTAAATGCTCAATTCGTCAGTCGGGAATATTGCTGGTCATTGTTATAGGAGACTCGGTAATTCCTGTTCTTCGATACTTGTACAGAGATGCGAGTAGTTTTAAAGCATAACTAAGTTCATATTCAATACATAGGTCTTGTCCATTCTCACATTAGCCGCAGCCAGCTCAAGCGCTAGTATTATTGATCTTCTGCTCAGAGCCAATGGGTCGTTTTGTCCTCCAAGGCTATGCATCAGATATCAGATATCTGCCGCAATGGCATTCTTGTCATGGCTTCTCTCCGTGGCTTCTTCTCTTTTCAATCTATGGCTACTTCCTACTCTATCACATTAAGTTCTCTATCATCTAAAAACATGGGATTTTAGAGTTAGTGGTGAAAATGGTGCTTCTGCAGTAAATTGTTGTACATATTTGGCGCAGATATTTTTAAAGAAAATATTCTTATACAGTAAATAAAGAAAAAATGTGAATTAAATTTTGTTTCTATGCATCAAAGAAATTTTGGTGCATGTTTCCATGTCCCTTCCTCCATACAACAAGAGGCATGAAGACGAAAATGTTTGAATTGCAATGTAGTCACCAAAAAAACCACTAGTCTTGCTGCAATTAGAGGAGAGTGATGCTAAATCCTAATGATGAACACCCTCACGGCCCATCCTGGATAAGAGTAGTAATATGCAAATTCTTTTATCTAGAAGATAGAACAGCCGTATATGACTTAATTCACATGGGAAATACAATTACTTGTCCAACCAAAAGCTACTCATTCAACAAAACAAGCTCAATGAAAACATATCAAAACATACATGGGAAACCCTTTATTCTTTTGAAAAGTAATCTGGACTTCTGGGCGTGGGAAATTCCTTTTTAAGACTATACATTGTATGCTAATGATGAGAAATAGTCATCTCCATATTTCTTATTGCATTCAGACTTTTGTACTTTAAGCTTGCAAACCCTATTGTTATGTCATACAAGATTAAGTGAGAAACATCCATATTGCAGATTTGCAATAAAAGTTGCCTCTAATGAACATAAAACAGATCATAACCGGATTTTTACTAAGTTTAATCAATTACACCAATGAAAAGAGTTTTCGTTTTAATATTTCTGGACACAGAGTACCCAAATTCCTTTTACTAGGAAGGAAATTACGAAAAGTACTAAAGACATCAAATTTGGGGATCACGGTGTACATTCTACTGTATAAAAATGTGTCTAGGAGCCTATATTGATTTCAATCATCTTCCAAATTATTAAAGTGGAGCTCCCAAAAAAATTAGTCTACAATCTAGCACCCGAGGCCAGGCCGATCAAACCTATCCGTTTTGTGGGATTTCGCAAGTGATCCATAAGCATCAGCCCAGTACAACTATACAAAATATAAATGCCAACAATAGACACGTTATGTGCTTAGCTTCTGTGGAAACTTCTGGTCCTGCCAATCAACACCAGCTCCACTACCAATCTAGGTATCTTCCACATATTCTAAAGAGTCAAACCTACATAATTGCAATGAGAACAGCAAGTAGAACAGAAGATGGTGGATCCAAGATATGTTGAAGAGTTAGAATCTCTACTATAAAAATAGATTAGTTCCCACTAGAAATGCCATTTGGCAGGAAACAGGTATGAAGAGAAGCAGGATATCTTGTCATCAAGAGTTTTTTTCCACAGGTTACAAGGTTAACGAAATAAACAACAGAAATCTTGCAAAAGTAGAAAAATATATTATCATTGTTTTCGAGCTTAGCTGACTTGACCAGAAGTATCTCAAATTAGTTGATAGTAGGGAAAAAACAAACTGAACAGACCCCTAACATCCAGAAGGAGAAGCATTAGTGCAGGGGCAACTTTCAAATTAATGAACCATGAAATAATTTGACGACATAGCTGGTAGAGATTGTAGTGCCGTATTAAATCACAAAGAAATTTCTCCTCAAATCAATATAAGCAGCAGACAAGGGGTTTAATTATTATGTGCAAGCAGGCACTTTAGGCTTCACAAATACCCACATACTGTTAATGGTATATTTAGCTAAAAAAAAAAAGAAACAAAAGTATAGGTAGCTTAATGAAGAGCTTGGATGCGTACCCTCAAGCGGTTCCATTACCAGCTATGGAAGTAAAGGAATGATGGCTAGATTGTACTAAATTATTTTATGAACCAACATAAAATACATTACAAGTGAATCAATAAAAATTGCCGAACAGAATAATTCAGAAATTATTATTACCTTTTTCAGGTTCATTGAGTTGAGTGGGGTTCAAAAAATATTGAAAGGTGACATGTTAGAGGTCTCTGTGGCATACAAGTAACCCGAGTCTTTTTTACAGAATTGGAGTTAATGTTTTTTTGTCATTCGTCTTGTTATCATAAAGTGGCACGAAAGTCAACAATTTGCCGGACATTCATGCATGCATCTAGCATTCACAAAATATGTTAGATAAAAGCTGATAACATTTTGACCTCTTCAATAATCATATTATCGATTTTGTACATTAATTTAAATCCAATTCATATTGGTCTATTAAATATTCTAACTGCAAATAATCACCTGTGCGGTTGTTTATCCAGAAAAATAATTTGGACCAAGATCTAGAAGATCACCAGCAACTTAACTTGCTTCAATAAGAAGCTTGCACTTTCTGGCAAAATGACTCTGCTCAAAAGTGCTGCAAATGATGTAAACTGGAAGACTATCATATCAATTTCTCCTCCCAGGAAATTTACTTGTTGAGCATTTCTTTCCTCAATTTACCAGCCATTGTTTCATTACCACGTTTCAAATACCCACCAATAAAAGCGCCACATGTCTCCGAATCTGGTTGGTACCTTTTCCCTACCATCTCTGCCTGAAGCCTTAAAGCATCTTCCATCTTCCCCTCCTGACAGAACCATTTTATCAGAATTGATAACTCTCCTTCTTCGGAATAACATCATGTTTCCTAGATAGAACCATCAAAGCACCCATAGCAGTAGAATAGTTGCCCTTATCGCAAATCACTCTAATAACTGCGTCAAACTATCTGGATCAATACCTTCATTGCAAATGTCCTTGTACAACAACATTGCAGACTCAGCATCCTCATTCTTACAATATCCATTTATGAGATTCTCAAAGTAATACAAGTACTCTCCACACACTCATTATCATGTCTGTATAAATCTCTTCGGCCCTCCCAATCCTGCGAAACCCATCAATAAGTGTATCATAAGCCGCTGCATCACGCTTCACATTTCTTTTATTCTGAATCCCCCTCCATAGCCTCATGGCATCCTCCGTTCTCGCATTGCCACAGTACACAACCATTAGAATAACTATATGAATTTGCTATGCAAACCACACATTTCTTTCATATCTCCTCCACATTCTCCACTAATCTTTCTCCATAAAATGCAACCATTAACACTTAGACTCAGGGGCGGAGCCATGTACAGTCGAGCGTAGGCCGGTGCCTGCACTCAACTTTGGGCCGCCCCAGTTAAAGAATTGCTATACTTGCACTGCCCACTCAATTTTGTGTAATTGCGAATGAAGATGCAGCATCGCCTTTTTTGTGAAGTTCTGGAGACTTCATATTTCTTGAAGCAAGAATTGAATTATATGTAGAATTCGCTGTTCACCGCCATTCTACAGATTTTGGGAGAAATAGTGGGTGAGAGAAAAATTGACTGCTGGAAAAAAATTAGTGGAAGTGAAACATTTTCCACTTTGTGAAATATTAAATTATTGAAGTGGAAATTGTGGTTTGCCATAAAATTAGTTGTCCAAGTCAGAATTTTTTTATACTTCAAATTTAACGTAAATTTTGCCCGCACTGAAATTTTTTTCTGGCTCCAAACAAGCTTTGACTAACAAATGGTGCAGAACAACACGTCCTATAACGGTTGATCAGGATTTCAAGAATGGGAGGCGGGCTTGAAGAAATGGGCCGGTGGGCTTCTGGGAATTTACAAAAGCTAACCGAATTAAGCTTCGCCTCGGACTTAAGCCGGGAATGACAAATAATGTGAATTGTGGTAACGTAGGATGGGAAAGCAAGGAGAACTACGAACAGTAAAATGGACGAACAGGAGGGCAAGGTGGTGGGCATTGTTACAGATTTCAAGAGCAATTGGGGAAAACTGAGACGGGCGCTAAGGAGGTTACTGGTGGTAGTGAGGAGGGAGAGGAGGTGGGATCACCGCGACTTTGAGCGGTAGTGTTTGAGGATTGAGAAGGCCATTGAGACTAATGTACAGTCGGAAATTTGTGGTAGCAATGAAGAATGGGGCGAACATTTTAGAATAGAGTAGAAAAGAGAGGGCGATTGTTCATACATATAACAGATTGCTAAGGCGCCATTGATACGAGAATCGTTGAACTTTTAGGCAATGGCGTCTTTGTCAGTAATTTAATCAAACAGATTGCAGGCATTGTCATGCAGGGTTCGTCATTCCAACGTCAGTAATTTCATCAAACAGACTTTAAAATATTTTATCGCGGTCACTGCACTTTCCCTCATTCATTTGTTCCACTTCCACCTATCTTTTCTCCCAAACACAATAGCGTCTTTTGTACACATTTGATCAAGAGAAACCATTTTTCTCATTCTTAGTTGGCAAGCTGCTTATTTTTTCACTTATAATTTGATTTGATCACATCCATGAAATTTATCGACGATTTTGAGGACATGGGAAAGATGGGAGCGAATTTTTTGTTGGTCACTCTAATTTTCATTTTCGACTCACTTATTTTTCGTACATTTGAACTGAAGAAGAAGATGAACAGTTAATCAACTGAAGCTTCTATATATTTGAGGATGGTGTAATGAAATGCAACTTCGTGTCAATTAAATTATCGAGATTCAAAACAAGTGTGAAAAGACTTCAAGATTCAATATCTATTACAAACCAAATAAAGTTTATAAGCAATACAACAAATTATGTTTTAGAAATAGTATTTATTAATTACTTGTACATCAAAGAGCACTTATTAATTTATTGAATTATTTTGAGAGGAATTTAGGGTTTCATTTCAGTCTTGATTGCAGCAACCAATTGATCATAGGCCACACTCCAAGCATTCTTCATTTCTGCTGACCACATTTCTCCTACTGCTTCCTTTATTGTCTCCAAGAGTGCATATTTAGTAACCTGCATTTTTTTTTTCAAAATAAGTAAATTATTAGAATATCGAGCATACGATGTTACTAAGTTACCAGTTATGAAAAATAAATAAATAAAAATAGATATATGTCATTGCTGACATATTAAGCTCCTATTTGATTTAGTTAAGTATCAATTTTTTTTTAATAAACAATGATGAAATGCGTGATTAAAAAGTTGATAAAAATCGTGAATCCATAAAATACGTGGTTGAAAATGAGTTCGAGGAAAAATGAGTTCTAAAAAGAGGGCTAAACAAGGCTTAGTTAATTTGTTAAAGTTGTTGTTCAATATTAAGAAAAAATAACATAAGTGACATACATTATATTGTCTAGTTAGTACTGCATATCAAATATCTCCTAAACGTGTGCAAGGAAAGAAATTATAACAAAATCTTATATAATTATATTTTAAATTGTTTTACCATATACTTTGTGACAGTATTTCAAATAAAAATGGCAAAAATTGAAGTGGCCTCCTACCTCAAAATGTTCATCCACCACTCCATATTGGAAGTGCACGCCACCTATTTTTTTCAGAGTTGAATCTCTTACCACAACTTTTCCTGCTTTCCTCAGTTGTACAGCAGCTTCACATGTCTACAAGACTCAACCTCATTAGTTACTTCAAAGTATAACATTGGTGTCTGGTTTTCATTTTTTCAAGTGTCAAACTGGTTACTGTGATTCAAAGAATTACATCTTTTAGCCTGTGTTTGCATATTAAGGCATGTTTCGTACACAGTACTGTACATGATAAACAGACGAACATGCAGACTATTTTTTGTCTTAAAGGTCGTCAACTCTTGCTTTCTTCTCTTAGACAATCAGATAGCAGTCAATGACAAATATTATAATAGATTAGATGTTCTGCTAGGCTATAGGACTAACAAAAGATTTTTACTCGTATGTTCTCCACACTTCAAATTTAAAATTGAAGAGCACGGAAATGCATTAATTTCCACTGCATTGATACGATCGCATGTTTATGTGTTAAGGGCGGATTTAGTATGTCGTGCTGGACAGTATGATATAGGACAACGTACAATAATTTTAATATGATTGCGTTCTGTAATCTTGTTTCTTACTATCGAGTCGAATGTGTCTAACATGGGTATGTTTAATATACTGAACAATATTGTAGACAAGAAGAGCTAGGTAGGTCAAGAAGAAACTGACCATGACGAAGACAGACTTGGCATGAGGTTTGAGTTTGGGGTTCTGCTCAAGTGGAACATTTGAGTCCTTCAAAAATGAGAATAGTTTCTGGGCTGATGGTGCAATCTCAAATATCCTGAAAAATTGTTCTCAAAGAAAATTGATCAATTATACTTTAAAAACTGATTAAAAAGTGGTTGAACAAAATAAGTTAAGTAAGAAGATATAATTAGGATTGGCTAATTACTTGATAAAGAATTTGAGACCCCATTCCCCAGCATTTTTCTTCATTAAATTCCATGACTTCACCACCAAAGCCTCTTGTTCTTCTGTAAAACTTTCTCCTCCCATGCTTCCACAATTTTCTCCATCTTAAAAAAAAATCCAAAGTTAGTACAAAAAGCACTTAAACAGGGGTTTGGTACATGAAACCAGAGAGTATATTGAACAAATTTTTTTTGTCCGTCAATGCTATTTATCGTTGTCTAGTTCATTTTGTCAAAGACATGTTTGATAAAGTTAATTGGAGAGCATTAAACAAGCTTAAACATTATCGATTATATCATCTTGTCATGCTCAATAATATATACCAAAACACACTCAGAAGTGTTCTATCGTAGAATGAATCCAATACTACACGCACAAAAATATTTAGGGAGGCAATTATGATGCAGTATGATCGATGCAGTATGATCCAGTGTCCTAAAATATCCATGGTGTTGAAAATTTAAAAAAAAATAAATGAAAAATAAGACATGTTACATGGCATATTAGACATGTACTAGAGTGTTCAAAAAATGTTATTATATGACACGATACTACACGTATCTAATACTGACAAGCCATATTACCAAGAATGTTCAAATCTTGTAACTTTTGAATAGCGATAAATGAATCAAAAAATGAAGTAATGGGATGAAAAGAAAACAATACTCACCTTTATGTTGGGCAGTCGCGTTCAAGTGATCGTTCATGATGTTAACTTAATCGACCGTCGAATGCTATTAAATCAAACACTTTCTTGAAAATCTTATAAAAACCCGTTTGTTCTTTTTTCTCGAACACATCACATTGGTATGAAATTTATATAGTACCATCTTTGGAAGGATTAGAGCAGCCCTTCATGATAATGGAAAGCCACTCTATAGAGCCACAAACAAGTTGTAATTAGACTACTTAATGAGCCACCACATGTTCGAAAACCGGCGGCGGGAACATGGTTTTGGACCAATTGCCACCGTGAGTGGTGACGCATGCAATGACACCCTTGCCATGTTTCCAAAATTTGGAACGTTTAAAAGGACATCAAGAAATATATAAATAAAGAAATGGCTTGACCATAATCCCAATTCTTTAGCAAATTAATAGACTATAGTGGGCAAAATGTATGATAATAGGTTTATATTTACTCTTTTGAAATAGGAACTTCAAATATTAGCATAGGAAAATTCGAACTTTTTTTATTTTCATGAATTTTCGCTTGTTCGTAATTTAGGTTAATTGATTAGGAAATTGGAGTGAAGGTTGACTCGTCTGGATTAATAACAGATTAAGCCTCTGTTTGGTATGCATTTTTGTGGAAAGAATGCATTTTTTTAATTGATGTAATGAGAAATATGTGGTTGAAAGAGAAGGAAAAGTTATTGATGTGATGGAAAATATTATTTTATTGAAAAATGTGTGATTAAAAATGAGTAGAAGAATGAAAATGAAAAATATAATGTGACTCAAACAGTACATAAGTCAAAAAAGTTGTACAAATTCTTTTATTGGAGCTTGGGAAGTGGAAACTGTTGGGAGGCTATGCAAGCCAACCGTCAAATTTTGATAAACGTGTTTCAAGTCGTATATATACTAGTCATATCTAAAAAGTTGTACAAATTTGTTTATTTCTTTCACTTTTTATCGGTCGTCAGCATTATCTTTACTTCGTAGTTCCTAACAACTGTTTTATTAATCAAGGATTTGAAACTGAGTGTAAAAGAACTCTTATTTATGCAGAGTATGCAATCAATCAATACACAAAATGTCATATAGTATACTCATAATGGCATCAAAAGATCCCATACATTAGGGATAAAAAAGAAGCATAAATTTTGTGTTGGTCTTCTCAAGAAACTTATGAAGGTTGCCTCATTTCTGCCTTGATTGCAGCTGCCAATTGATCATAAGCTTCCCCCCACGCCGTCTTCATCTCCGGCGACCACATTTCTGGAATTGCTTCTTTTATCGTTTCCAGCAATGCATACTTTGTCACCTGCAAAGCACTCGTGGAATGTAAAATGTTACAAATAAAGAAGATAAGTTGGTTCATTTGAAGGGATTCTCTTCTATGTTCGAATTCATAAAGTGTAGATCAAAGAACTTGGTGGGCAAAATCTATTAGTGAATAAGAAAGAACACTAGCTTCGACTCTGTAAAACCATCCAATTCAGTTAAGTGTCATTGCTTTGTTATGAGAGCAATATTAAGCAAATTAAAACACACAAAGAAGACATACAGATATATAATAGTTTGCCCTTAATGTGAGAGCTACGTCCATTTGGCACTATAGATTTTTCACTAGTAACGAAGGAAAAGATTATTTCATACACATCTATATCTTGTCGACCAAAAACAGCCTTCATAAAATCCCATGATATAAATATTAGGATGACCTAATATGTGCCTGGACTACTCAATTAAACATTGTTAAAAATGCACACTACGATTTGGTTCTACACATATCTAACATTCTTGTGAAAACAAATACAATATCATCCCAATCTAGGAAATTCAATATTGTGTAGTACCTCAAAGTGTTCATCAGCCACGCCGTATTTGAAGTGAGTAGCTCCCAAATCTTTCAAATTTGAGTCTTTCACGATGACCTTACCAGCTTTGCGAAGTTGTACAGCTGCTTCACAAGTCTGCAAAAGATCAGTCCATAAAATAGCTAATGTGAAGATGGGTAGGGAAAGAAACCTGAGCCTTTTCTAAAGCATCATGACTTAAAAACGTAAAAAGGTCACGATCAATGCGATGAAAGCATGTTAAGTGCCTGTGCGCCACGCCGCACGTCCATGCAGACCAATGCTTCACATGGTCCTCACATGTGCACTTAATTGGGTATTTATCCCATTTTACTCAAAAAAAAAAAAAAAAAGTCCAGTTGACCAATAATCTTTTTGATTCTTTGACACTATAACACAAATTCCAAATCTTTTTTTTTTTCCCCTGGTCAATTCCTTTTCTTCAATTTTCTTGAAGTTTGATGAAATTTATGTGGATTGGCATGCTCAAGAACAAGCATATAAAGCCATTAAACTTTAATTGTTCATAAGCAGCTTATACTATCTTGAATAGTTTATGTGAGATGCCAGGTTCATATATTTGCATCCATGGGAGCATTGTTGGGATTTAAAGGCAGGTTTGACACGTAAAACTAATGCAAAGCAGCAATGCACAAAACTGATTTTTTTTCCTTTCTCGTGTCAGTGATGTCAAACATAGAAGACATGAATGTTATGATATAAGCCTCAATCGCCACTTATGAAAGCAATAACAAACAAATTATTTAGAATTAGAGAAAAGCGCGCACAGATTTTACAGTGGTTCATCTTCAATATTAGATCTACGTCCACTTTGTCACTCCATGTTTTCAGAATAGTGAAGAGTAACTTGATCTCATGCCTCTCACCCACAGAAATAATCTTGCCTCCTATAATCCTTTATGTACTAGGAATATTAGGTCGATCCATGGGCGAGGAGATAAGTATACAGTATGATTAGGCTTCACATAGTTCAATACTGAGATTAAACTTGCCCACGGCAAAACTATACTGGCATATGCCTAAACAACAAGAAGAACATGGTCTACTGCTCTAATTTTCTAAACCTATCGTCGAAAATGGAGTAAGATATACTAAATAAATAGCTTACCATGACGAAAACAGTCACGGCATGGGGTTTAAGCTTTGGATTCTGCTCCAGAGGAACCTCAGAATCCTTCAAAAATGGAAAAATATTTTTTGCAGATGGTGCAATCTCAAAGATCCTGCGATTCAGTCCGAGTGACTATAATTAAGTAATTAAATGGGATCAATATTAAACAGACAGGTAAAGAGTATTGACAGCGCTACTCGGGACAAGGACAAAATTTTAACTTCTTTTTCTTGCTTAATACTTCTAATAATTGGACATTCCAATGTACCAAACGAGCCACCGGAGATCTTATTGTCATCCTGATCTTAGCAATGGAGATATTTCATGTTGTATTGAAAATTTAAGAAAAGGTTAATAGAAATTTGATCACCTCAAGAAGAACTTAAGACCCAATTCTCCAGCATTCTTCTTCATTACATTCCATGATTTTACCACCAAAGCTTCTTGTTCTTCAGTAAAATTTCTCGCTTCCAGTCTCCTATTCTTCTCCACGCCTGCCCAAAAAGTTCCAGGGATGAAGTCCTAATTACCTTCTTATTAAAGCAATAATAAAACAGAACAAAAAAGATTCAAGCACGCAGATTTATCCGCTATATCCACTTGTCATCGCAGTTTTTCACTGCAATAGAGAAGAAGAGTTCAGAGTTTTCGTCACCCAAAAATCCATTATACAGTAAGAATATTGGGCTGATCCGTGGTGGAGGGATAAGAGTACAATATAAATAATCTCTACACAGTCAAGGAAAGAATCATATGCTAGCATAAATTCACTAAAAAAAATAAAATAAACTTACATCTTGGAATTCTTAGAGTTTTGCAGGCTAGTCCACATCCTGATATATCCCTCTTCACCCAGGAATAATTTACAGAACGATCAAACAAAGATCCCAATTCAAACTTTTCCTTTACAGTAATCTTGGAGTAATATGCATAAGAACTCGATGAAGTTCCTGTAATAAATTAATCATTAGAGAAAAAAGAAAACAAATTTGTCATAAAAATCAAATTGAGAAGCACTAACCATTGCACTGAATCATAGTAGTATCAGAACCAAGATTGTTGATGTTAATTTTCCAGACATTCATGATTTATGATTGAAGACAAACTAGCAGTATTAGTTCAGTGAGGAAAGGCAACTTTAAGATCACTTTTAAGCTTTGGAAATAACCAAAAAAATATAAAAAAATTTACTTATTTTTAATCTCAACCAAACTTGATTGACCTTTGGGAATTAAGTAGAGACACTTCTGAGCTTTCTAATAAAGGTGCACTGTGCTGGGGAAGGTTGAGGGGTGACATTTCTTGACTACATGTAGATAATTTAATGTCTGCTTTTGACCAATTTGGTGGAACGATAGGGCCAATTAGTATATTCAATGATTTGTGTGACAGTTATTTATGTCATCTTCAGAAAGAAACAAACCCCCAACAAGTGGAGACTCCAAAACCGGGTGCTGTTTAAAAAATTTGGAGTTCTCTTTATCTTATTATTGTGATGTGGATAAGTTCGTGCATGAGAACTTGACTGTCGTACTTATGAATAAAGATTGATAGCGCTAGATTGTATGCACGTGTACTTAACTAGCTTATGACGAAGGAACCAACCCAATCAAAGAACACAGAACCTTAAAATTTTTCTGTCGATAATTTCTACAACCTGAAAATCTGAACAGAGAATCCAATTTTTGGGACAAACAATTTGAACAATCACAAGGAAAGAAATCAGTACATTATCAAGACTGCAGACTCTAAGCAAGTTACTATTCCAGTTACAGTGTTAAAACAGATCGGGGATGTACAAAAGAACGAAAATAACGACTCAAGACATTTTTCCCCCATCGGATAAGTGGGAAAAATGATTTCATCCACATCCATAGTTCACATCAGGTGCAGAAACAACTGAATCGAATGGAATTTCAACTCTCTCTTTCACAATACACTGCATTTCACCATTTTCGATCACTGGGACTTTCCCCGGTGGACAATTATCAGACGATCCTTTATCACCAGTCCCTTGCAGCCAAACTCTACCTGAAATCTTAAATTGATTATCCTGCTTCTTTAGCCTTGGCTCAAAACCAGCCAAACTTAATACCGAGATTACCCCAACAATCGTAAGGGCAGTCCTGGCTGCTGCACCAAGAAATGACTTCATTCCATAGCCTTTCAACCCAGGACGTGCCTGGTTTCTATCTGTTTCGAGATTTTTTGCTGTTTCAGGGAGATTTTTTACTCCGCCACTTATTACCCCGTTTTGAGCATACTTCCGAGTGGAAGAAAATATTGAAATATGGCAATTGTCTGAGACTAGCAAACGAGATGGTCGAGTTGGATAAGGAGGAAGAAGGAGATCATTATTGTCCTCTGTTTCACCGGCAAAAGCAATAGCCTCGTATATAACTTCCAAGTCCTTGCCTTTGTATTCCATCAGCTTCTTGAGCAGCTTTTCCTGGCTGTACTCTATCTCAGCCAGGGCCGTTTCTTTCTCATACCACTGCTGCTGTTGTAATGCCTAATAAAGAAAATAATAGATGAGAGTGCTTAAGCATGACACAAAAGCGATGCATAAACATCATAATTTTAATGAAGAAAATCATATAGTTGACAGAGCACACAAACATAAAGAAACATGGAATCAAGCACCGCCATTCTGTAAGGGATTAGACCTAATCCCTACGCTTACCAAAGAAGCAATAAGAAAACAAACAACTCAATGTCCAAGCTACATCCTCTCGCTACTGTAGATCTTGATGATAATGGAGAAGGAAGAGCACAAAGATTTTCTCTCATCTCTCAAATTTGTCTCACACACCAAAAACGACACCCAAATAAATCATTTATGGTACAAATATAAGGGTGACATGATAAATGTATGATGACCAATATATAATCACAACCAAAAAAAGAAAAAATGAAAATTGTGTTGCAGCAAGCTAACAATTACAGTGAATAGGCTGCATACAGTCCAATACATGCATGAATGCCCGAAATACACCTACAACCAACAACATAAAATAAACAATAGTAATGGCTCGGAGAAAGCTAACAATTAGATTGTGATTAGGCTCCACATATTCCAACATATTCACGATTCTAACAAATGGAGCAAGCTAACAATTACAAGATTTTGCAGACTTAAATAATAGCAGAAATGGCACTGCAAGTCAAGCAATAACTGGCTAGTGGAAATCCTAGCAAATTAATATGAGAAGAAATTGTAACGAGAGTTGATGTTCATATGTTAAAATCTAAAAGTCACTTATAGCAACCAAACAATTATTGGTCAAGTATAATTGCCAAGCTACAAAGCTTAAACAATAAGAATATTGATAAGATGTATCCTTCCAAGAGATCCAAGACTCTCACTATTGTTTCAACTTTAAAATTTGTTATAATGCAGATTCAAGAAATAAAGTTCCATTGCCAGTGTGTTTAATATTTGTAACTGGTTAGATGATACATACAGAAGATATGACAACTAATTCAACGCATCTAAACTATATCTAATGTTGATTAATACTTTCCATTTATGAACCAAAAGAACTTACCATTAGCCTCAAAGAAACTAATTGTTGAAATTTAGATTTAAAATGGAAGTGACCCATAAAATAGAAATTCATCTACCATCTCACATCTTCGGATTTGTAGACTCTAGGCACATTTTTTTCACTTCATCTAATTAAGCATCTCAGCCTTGTTTCTAGCAGTATGGTGTGTGCCTGCCCAGAGTTACTTAAGAGTGATACACCCCTAGTGCATGTTTGGTAAATAAGACTGGCAAGTATAATGAATATTTTTCTTTCCCAATGCAATCCTGAGGGATCCAATCCTCCCATCAAAACATGCTATAATGAATTTTGAATGCAAAGTTCCACTAGTAATTCGAAATTTGATTCAACTACTTTTGTGGTTTCCCAACCTTTAGCGTTGCTAAAGGGCTAAGACTTGTGTAAAATAATCTCACTTTAGTTCTTAATCTAATCTCATTTCATTCCGAAACAAATTCAATAAATTCTAAAGCATGACCAATTACAGACGATCCGAAATCCAGTAATTCAAAACAAAGGCCTCTAATTAAGGACGGAAAATCTAAAATCTTGTCAAGAACAAAGCAAAATAAAAACAAAATCAAGAAGGAACCTGTAAAGAGGATAATTGAACTTCAAGCGATTCAAGGGCATCTCTAATATTGAGCAGACTCTCTATTCCTTCATCATCCTCATCTAATTCTCGATCTTCTGCAACTGGGCTTGCTTCAGATTCTTTGTTATCAGTTTCCTTAACTTGATTTTCCCCATTAGAAGTTGCCTTTCGAATACAGTTGGTAATCTTGGACCTCAACTCCGAAGCCCTTGCCAACACCAAACCTATTCTATCTTCATCCATTTTTTGCCCTCTTTCTGTATATATCTCTACTGTTCCTGCTTCATCTAATGATTTGAAGTGAAGTTTCGAAGGGTGCAATGAGGAAGGTCGGTTACTCGGTGTGTGCGTGTGGTTTTGGAGCAGAATCCAAGTGATTGTGGTGCAAAATAACTATTTGGCTGCAACAGACTGGAATGGTTGTGTCATAACAGTGACAAAACAACTAAATGGACCAAAATCAATCTATTTCTCCTCGTAGTATAAAAATGGGCTATTAGCAAGAAATGCATCTATGTTTAGAATTTATTGCGCAAAACGTCCCTAAATTTCATTTTCACCCATATTTTCAAATTTCATTATGAAAATCATCATTTTAATCCAATTTTCCAATAAAAAATCGTGAAATGACAAATATATCATCATATTTAAATAAAACAAAAAGAAAAGAAAAAAAGAAGAAGAACTAATTGCAACAAAAATTCCGAACCTTTCAAATATTAGTGAACTTTTTCCAAACTTTTCATTTGTTACAACACTTTATCTTCTTTAACCAAAATTACTATTTACATAAACCAAAATCTAATTTCAAATAAAAACTAAATCTCAAGAAATAAAAATTGTAAGCATAACAAAGGGAAAAATGCATAGCAGCTTCTACATCTACGAAAAATCAGCTCTAACTTTAGTAATGTTGCAAATCTCATCACATGAAGAAGTATAGTCCTTGTTTGATTCCTCATTTTTATCAAAAATTAATTTTTTTCAAACCTCATTTTCAATCACAAATTTTTCAATAAAATAATATTATAGGTAAATTGAAATTTTTTTCTTCATTTTTAATCATACATTCTCCAAAAATTACTATTAATAAATGCATTTTTCTTGCAAAATGGAACTTAAATAAGGGCATATTCAGTTGAGCCCTGCTATAAAAACAGGGCCAAAATTCAGGCCAAATCCGGGGGGATGTGGCGCACCCCCTATTGGTGGATTTTGGGCCTGTCATTGGCCCTGTTTGATAAGATTAGGAAAAATCAAATGAAACCACTTTCAGAGTCACCATTCAGCCATGAGACAGGAAATTAATTACCATATCCGACAGGATAATAAGGTCCTTCAATGACAGATTTACAGCAGAAAAGATCAAGGATGGAGAAAAGAGTCAAGAAAGTACACAGAGAGAATCTCTTTGGCATGCCATTTAAAAGATATCGTATAGATTATCTGGGCAATAGGTTGCTGTCCTCAATGCAATGGGTGAAGCGACTTCACTGCACACAAGTTGTAAAACTTAAGCCAGAAGAATGTAAAGTATCATCCGGCTTTACTCCAAGGCGACAAAAGGAGAAGTATGTAAAGTACCAGCCAGAAGATATTGAAATGAATAATGACGAACTATTTGATGGAAGTGCATCTCCAGCGGGAAAGAGAGTATAAATATATAACCATGGCAATAATCAGTTTCCCTATGATTGAGAAAGTGACTTGTTATGAACATATCAAAAAAAAGGTTTTGATATCACTTGTTGAGAAACCAACAAAATAATTAAAGACGAAAAATATGAATAATATGAAATTTAATGGATCACACAACAATTAAGAAAATTGTGGAAGGGGATAATTTATTATACCAAGAAACAAACAATTGTCTTACAAGAATTGATTCTATCAATCTAATCTAAACAATTGTCTCTTGTTTCTAATGTATACAATAATGATCTAATTGTTATAATCTCTCTTGAGTCTTTTCTTTTTACTTTATGAAGTGTCTATGCCTTGTGAAGTATTTATAGAAGTCAAATCTCGAAATTGTGGATGAGGTAGAGTCCAAAATATAAAAAAAAAGTCCTAAAATTCGGATAAAACTGAAAAATCACGATCAGTTACTGTTGCAGCGTTGGGCAATATGTGTCGCGCTTGGGCGCCGGTCCCTACCTCATTTTTCTTGTTGCTTCAATTCTTGGAGCCGTGATGGTAGCGCTTAGGCGCTAGGTCTTTGGTTAACATTCCAAAATATACTTTTTTTTGCCATTAAGGAGTTATTTTTCAAGCCAAACTCCTAATTATTATTGAAATTTGATCTCCACAACTTAGGGCTCTACAAACACAACTACCTTAGACTTCCTCAAATCAACCAAATCCCAAATCACATGGATCCAATCAACTAAGAATTCTAAATCAAGATTAAACAAGCTTCCTTCATACAACAAACTTCTAAATCACATAAAATTTTTGTTACAAAACCTAATAAAACTCCACCTTGACACAAATTCCATAACAAAGAGTATAATCTCCACTCTTCAAGTCATTCTCCAACTCTTCCACAATGTCCCAATCGGACAACCTATGCCCTATCGGGCACGCTATGCCCCTTCTAGGCATACTCAGAAACTGTGAACTATATCCAAGCTTTGTATACCAGCAGAACTACCTTGCGCGCCATCCTTACTTGAATCATTCTGTTCACTTCCAGCTCCAGTCGAGTCAATAAACATGTTTGAACCACTACAAGCAATCCCAACTCCACCTGAGTTGTCAAACCTGTTCAAATCACCAAGAGCAACATGATCAACAAGATCACAACCAGCTCTACCTGAACTAGTATAAGGTTTCCCAATATTATTGTCCAAATCATCACGAACAATCCGATCACAACCAACTCTACCCGAGTTATCGTTTACTAAACTATAAACTACAGCTACTTCCTTCGTAATCGTCGAACCTTCCAACACGTATAACCGGGACTTTCTCCGCCCCTTGACACAACCCGAGCACACTTGCTAACTTTCAAAACACCACCTCCAGCGGTATACCTGTATCCTTTTGAATCAAGGGTACTCAAAGAGATTAGATTTCTGTTTATAACTGGAACATGTCGAACCTGGCCAAGTTTTCTAACCGCTCCATTCAACATCTTGATTTTGACGTTACCAATCCCAGATATCTACAAGGCTCATTGCTTTCTGTCATCACGACCCCTTGTAACTGTTTCATATGAAGAAACCAATCCCGGATTGAACACATATGAAAAGTACAAGCTGAATCAAGAATTCAATCAGCGTCAGGTTTGGAGTCACTTTCAGTAATCACCAACAAATCTCCATCACCGTTCTTTTTTGCAAGATTAACATTACCGGAATTTTCTGATTTTTCATCTTGATCTGTAGTAGTAAACCTCTTCCGCCACTCGTAGCAATCCCTTTTCATGTGCCCCTTATTGTTACAATACCAACAGACTATACCGTTGTTGCTATCATTGACTATGTCCTTTCATGACTACCCGTCTTCCTCTCACGAACAACAAGACCCTCTCCATGAGCCTCAGAATCGACGACCAGTTGCTTCATCTTCTCCTTAGAATAAAGCGCATCATATACCTTGTCAATTGTAAGAGTATCCCGATTATAGAGAATGATATCTCTAAAAGTCATAAATGAAGGCGGCAACGAACATAACAATATCAGCCATAAATCCTCTTCATCATACTTAACCTCCATCGTTTCCAAATCAGCGACGATTTTCTTGAACACCGATAGATGAAGCGCTGCTTCAAGTGTAACTTATCAAGCTCTTTGTCATATAAAACTACTCCAACTTCAAGCATAATACAGCGGCACTTTTCTCCTTTACCACGTCCTGAAGAATTTCATTAGAAAGATGAAGATGTATCTGAGATAGGGCTCTTCGATCCTTCCATTGTTTCTCCTCTACAACCATTGTTGCAGGCATTCTATCAATCCCCAACAAAGCATCATCAAGATCAATTGAGCAAGAACTGCTCGCATTTTGATTTGCCACAATGAAAATCTACTGTTGCGATCCTAAAGTGAAATTTCAAATTTCAAAGTTGTCATTCTTGAACAATCGACCTTATTCTAACCTCGATTTAATAATCAATTTGGACCTCCCAAGAAATCGCCAACAACCCTAGGCTCGATACCACTTTGTCTTTCTAATCAAATTCTTCAGGACGTGGTAAATAAGATGTTTTGGAATGTTAACCCGAGACCTAGTCCCAAGAATTGAAGCAATAAAAAAAATGAGACAGTTAGGCGCCAGGTACATAGCGCATGAGAGCTAGGCGTAGCGCCCAGTTGCTGCGATGTAACGCCTAAGTGCTAGGTCTCGAGTTAACATTCCAAAACACACTTTTTTTTTTTCCATCCAAGAGCCATTTTTCAAGTCAAACTCCTAATTATTATTGAAATTTGATCTCCACAACTTAGGACTCTACAAACCTAAGTATCTTAGACTTCCTCCAATCAACCATATCCCAAATCACATGGAATCCAATTCCTAGGTGCTACGACTCGAGGTAACATTCCAAAACATACTTTTTTGCCATCCAAGAGTCATTTTTCAAGCCAAACTCCTAATTATTATTTAAATTTGATCTCCACAATTTAGGATTATACAAACCCAAGTACCTTAGATTTCCTCCAATCAACCACATCCCAAATCACATGGAATCCAATTCCTAGGCGCTACGACTCGAGGTAACATTCCAAAACATACTTTTTTGCCATTCAAGAGTCTTTTTTCAAGTCAAACTCCTAATTATTATTGAAATTTGATCTCCACAACTTAGGACTCTACGAACCCAAGTACCTTAAACTTCCTCCAATCAACCAAATCTCAAATCATATGGAATCCAATCAACCAAGACTTCTAAACCAAGATTAAACAAATTTCCTTCGTGCAACAAACTTTTAAATCACATAGCATTTTTGTCACAAAACCTAACAGGATTTGGAAAATTACAAGAATCTAAGTTTATTTTTCATAGATGTAGAAGTTTATATGTGTTTTCCCTTCGTTTTGCTTACAATTTTTATTTCTTGAGATTTAGTATTTATGAAATTTATGTAAGTAGTAATTTTGGTGAAGGGAGAGGCAGATGATGGCGATGGCAACATTGGTGGTGGTGGTTGATGGTAGACCATTTTGGGATGGCGATGACTATGATTTATGGGGTAGGGGTGGGGGTGGGAAAGATAAAGTGTTGTAACAAATAAAAGGTTTTAAGGAAGTCTACTAGCGTTTCAAAGATTTGAGACTTTTGTTGTAATTAGTTCATCATTTTTTCTGTTCTTTTTTTAATTTAAATAAGAGGGCATATTTGTCATTTCACGATTTTTATTGAAAAATTTGATGAAAATGATAATTTTCACAATAAAAGTTGGAAATAGGGGTGAAAATACAAAAAAAATGAAACGTAAAGACGTTTTGTGCAAGAACTCCAATCGTAAAAACATTTTGTACTAATAATCCATATAAAAATATGGATTATTCTTGGTGTACATAGGGGGCACCATAATGATGTCCATAATGGACACATGGTGCCCCCCTATTGGAGGGGGTGCTGGTGGGCCTTCGCTCCCTTCAATAAAGGAGCACCATGTGTCCATTATGGACACTATTATGACACCTCCTATATACACCAAGCACAACTCATAAAAATATCCTATGGAATGATCAAAACTTAAGGTAGATATTGGAGAATTTTTTTATTTTTTTATTTTTTATACAATCTCATCTTTTTAAGTTCTGCATAATAGATTCATGTTGAATTAAGGATCCCTAGGGTTAATTTTTGTCCCATGTACTTATTGATTAGTTCATTTAACTAAAAGATTTTAAAAGAAAAATAAAATTACTTCGAAAAGAAACAAAAAAATGTATTATCAAAAGTGTCATTTTCTAAAAATAATGAAAAAAGAACTCCTAAATTAAATCCAATTCTTTGAGGACATAAGCGCATAAATTTTACTTGTATACTTTTTGCCATGGTAAGAAACTGCACTTGTCTCGTACACACTAAACAAGTAAGGTTGTGTCCTCATATAAACACATCAAATATGTAACCTAAGAACTAGTCCAAAAACTTGGAAGTAAATTAGATCTACATACATATTCCATCCTATTATTCCATCTAGACATTGGCCAAGTTATATATACTTATATTGACCAAGTATTCAAGTCACAATAAAAGGCCATGTACAAGCCTACAGATTTTTTAGTCGGAAAAGTGACCGGTTCCCATCAAATGAGTCGCCCTTTAAGTTAGATGTGAATCGAACACCTCTGTTTTGAGAAGAATTCTACTTAATCAATTCTGTCAATAACCTCAGCAGGCATGTTGAGATCAATCAGGCCATCCCCACCACTTCCTTTTCTAGCTCGTTTCCATGTTGAACGTCCACTATCGTCTGAAGTCCCTGAGGTTGATGGTTGATCTGATTCTATTGTACCTCCTGCAAAATGAGTGAGAAGGATCGATGAATCCACCCCGAGCAAATTATGCTACACAAGCAATGCGTGCAATGTCAATATAACATATTCATTCCTCTCAGAAATCCATAATTCATAGTTGATCTTATAAACTAAAAAGCTCTCACCAGATAGGCCCCAGGCAATGCTTATGCTAGGGACGTTAAATTTTCAGAGAAGAATGTTTTAAGTAGCCAACAAAGATTCTAATAAAAATTATGTAAAAGTTCAATAAATACTTACATGCGATAGATAGCCTTAAGAGTACGGAATTTTTTTGAGCATTACTACAAATCCAGAAAGCATCATTATCAGTAACCCTTGGCCAGATAGATTCTCGACTATTATATTGCCATATTACAAATCAAAACTACCAACCAAAACTCGCATATTGACCGTAAAATTCAAGAAATGGATTTCACCCCTCCACCAAAAAGTGGCTCGAACCCAGGTCCTCAGCTTGGTAAAGCTTCATTCTTACCACTTGAGTCAGGCATAGGCTTTATTTGGCTAAAATTTAAGTGCTAAATTTTGAATGCAAAATGGCAAATTCTGAGCAAATTGGGAATCAGTATGGAGATCCAATTAATTGACTTCAAAGTCTTCCCCTCTGCTGATCTTTATGAGTAAGCCTCCGTTTGGCAGAAAAATATAAATTATTTATAAATAGTCAAACTTCATTTCCAACCGCACATTCTAATGGACCCACAAACAATATCCACTTATCCACCACTCATTTGTAAATAGATATCAATTAAACCATTTATTAATTCTTCCCAAACGGAGGCTAAAATGTTAACATGAATAAGCAAATGGTAAAGATGGCACCTCCGTAAAGATTGCTAGCATAATGCTTCACCCACAAGTCGCCTCATTTAAAGATTATCAACAATTTAAATGGAAGATATTTTTAAATATTACGAGAAATACAGCGACATTCATAGCTCCCAAAGCTTTTACTCTATTTTTTCCAACCCCTACCAAAACACCATATGCGATAGGTAAGTCCCATTTTTGTTTTCATTCCCTAGGAATTAGGTGAATTAGATCAGGAATCTTGGACTATATTTGACAATCCTTGACGACCAATATGACTTGTACTATTCATATCTCATTGACCAATCCACAATCAGAAATATCAAATACCTTACAGCAGAAAGTGACCTCCATTACCACAGAAGAGAACTGGACCTGAAAAGCACCATTTCCTAGTGTTTCATAATTAAAAAAAAAAATACAAATAAAATTTTGAACTACTTTACCATTGGCCTGATCATCTGCCTTTTGAAATATATTATTGCAGCCTGCTTGTGTGCTCCATCCAGAGGTCAGCTCTACTGCCCTTTCAACACCTTTTGACAGGTATGGAGCTATATTGTGAATACTAAATTGAAGAGAACCCAATAAATCATTCTCTATACAATCATACCTGCAAGGTTAGAAACAGTATAAGCTTATAATCCCCATAATTTTTAAGCCTTCATAACAACGGAGACTCACATTTTTTTGCACAGGCTATCAGTGATCACTGATAGATTGATGACTTGCATCCTTATTTGCATAACTTGTTCGTCGGGGTACCCGTCAAATGGCTCCTCAATAAATTTGGAAAGTTTTTCAATATTTGACTCAAGCTGCTGCTGCTGATCCTCAAATAAATTCTGCTTTATTTCTCTGTCCTTTTTCGTCATTTCATCCTTAAACAAGTCATCGCCAAACATGTAGAATGCAAAGGGGTATGAATATGAAAGAGCTCGCCTCGATCTGAATAGCCTGTAAAGTCCATTTGTAACCCAGCTGAAATCTCTCAATTTCGAATCCCTTGCTTCCAAATTTAACACCTTCTCCCTCATGGTCTCTCTCAATCTAGATTCTTGCTGAAAAGAGTCTGTATGAGCTTTATAGCGATTATGATAATGCATGTATCTATAAAGGTCTCGTTTTGCACGTTCAGCCTTTTTCTCCCCATCTTCTTTATAGCGACCGCAGCTGTGATTAGCAATGTTTGACCAAGTATGGTCTCGGCCAGTAGCTCCACCACATAACCAACTACAAAAAGATGATTACAAGATTGTAAGAAGACAGAATTGACCATGAAAAGTAGGAATGTGAGTTCATGATATGAACATGCCAAATAAGAAAATTAGGAGCATGTAATTCCTACTCTACTCAAGTAAAGCTCAAAGCACAACATTGACACATGAAAATGTTGTATGATAAGAATATATATGAATCAAAAAAGTTAGGAAAGGGGGTTAAATTCACTAATGACCACCCAACTTTATACTTAGGGTTACCATGACCACCAAATTTGATTTTGTTTCACCATGATCACCCAACTTTATATTTAATGTCATCATAGCCATCCAATTTGATTTTGTTTCACCACGATCAGCCAATTTCTTATAACGTTTCATCATGGCTACCTAATTTCATATTACATTTCACCATGATCACCCAATTTCTTGTCATAATTTTCACTAATTTTAAAAGGGGTAAAACAGTAATTTTG
>CAIGRB010120947.1:81465-92336 GCA_903798255.1 Fraxinus quadrangulata
TTTTTTAAAATTATTTTTTATTTTTTTTAATAAGTTTTTTTTTTAATTTAATATATATAATGCAAAGTTACCGTTTTACCCCTTTTATAATTAATGAAAATGGTGAAAAGAAGTTGGGTGGTCACGGTGAAATATTATATAAAATTGGATGGTCATAGTGAAATAAAATCAAATTTGGCGACCATGGTGACATTAAGTATAAAGTTGGGTGGTCATGGTGGAACAAAATCAAGTTAGATGGCCATAATGACACCAACTCACCAAGTATAAACTTGGGTGACCATTGGTGGATTTAATCCTAGAAAAACCAATGTAACCAAGAGATATACGCAAGAAAAAGAATTTTAGGAAGGCAACACTTTCAATAGAAGATCATCATGATTTCACAAACTTGCAACTCTTCTGGCCAAAAAAAAGGAAAAAAAAAAGGGATAAAAGCAAATGAGACAACATTGTCACTTGACCCCTATCTCTACCCCTATCACCAGTAGTAAAACTAAACATTGGGGGAAAAAGAAAAGATTTTCACCAAAGAAATGGTCAAGGGTAGTTACAATATCACATGCATATTATTTTTATTTTTTTGGACGCATAATTAGCAAAAAGACACATACTTTTTTTCAATACATTACCTTTCCTAAAATTTTGACGCATTAAATCACGTCCGATAATTTTTTAACCCAAGTACAGCAACTGCCTCTGATTTTTCATTGACACAAACCATAAGCTTCAGACAATTAGGATAAGAGGACAGCCTTTCTCATTCTGATGATAAAGAAGGAAATTTGCAGGAATTTGGATTCCATTTCACAGTAAGTTCTTGTTGCAATTTAAACTAAAAGGCTGGTCTCTATTTCATCGAAAAGAAAGACTTGTAGGTTTCACTGATGACAAGAATATGAAACATCAGCTCTTCGTTGTCAGGAGAAAAGTTCTAGAGAAATTGCAAAATTGGAATAGTGGCTCTAAAGCAACCCCCACTTACCTCACCACCGCACACAAAATAAATAAATAAAGAGAGAAAATTCCCCAGATAACGAAAAATAACATAAAAAGTAAAGAAAAAAGAAGATAATATATAAAACCTGAGATAGGTACTGGAATCAAATGAACAGGAATATACCTTATGATCTAAAATCTAGGGCATTAAATTGACATAGAATTTATACAAGCATCAGTTTACTTTATTGGGTAGAGAATCATTTCCCACAAGCAGGTTACGCCAAATTGCCGATGAGCATTTAGTTGCACAAAAAAGAAAGGTTCATAAAAAGAAGTACTCTTACCAAAATGCTTGCCCACAGATACAACTAACCAAATTACAACCACCATTCTTCTCCACAGGCTTGTGACACTTAGGACAAGGCTTTGTATGTACAGTAATCCAATTAACCGTCTCTGATTCATCTCGGCATTTCTTTGTCCACAGCTCCCACATCAAGCATGAACAAGGGGAATGGGCTTCTGATAAGCAACTGAAACAGAACTGCGAACCACAGGAACATTCGACCTCACAAAATTCATCATTTTCTACCCGTAAAGCGTTCCCACAATGAGGTATACTCGGGCACCATTTAACCATTTTGTTGTCTTCGATGTATGACTCGAGAAGAAATCGATCGAATTTCTCTGCTAAATCAGGGTGTCTTTTACTAACTAGTTTTCTAACAACAGCTTCGTCGCATATAGCATTGCATTTGTGGGCCATGCACCTAATCCGCTTGCTCTGGCCCTCCTTTATTTTGACAATGAAATGCTCTGTCCAACCTGAACAGAATTACGCGGGTCAAAAAGAGAACTAAAAATTTCCCACGTTACAGTTAAATAAGTAAAATTTGGAAAACAAATTCTTAATGATTAAACAAAAGTGACACTGCTCAATCCAAAATGTACAGAATGAAATTTCCGTGAAAGTCTATGACGCATATCAAAACCGCATAGAAGAATAGCAAAGAACTTCCATGCATGGTTGTCAGAATTGTATTTTTGGATCGGATCAGTGGAGGGTCTTGCAAATTTGATAGGTGAATAAGATCGTAAATTGTAATATTCTACTAAATATTGCTTCAAAAGGAACACAAAAATGAAAATAAATTTTCAGACTAATTAATAACTATTAAGTCAATAATCAGCTTAAAACATAATAAAAGATAGCAAACAATTTCAAGTACTTTATAAATGATTCGCCAAAAAATTGGTAATGTACGATTAAAATGATTAAAGCTCAAATTTATGAAACTGAAAAGTGGAGAACTTTGATGAAAAATTAAGAACAACTTTTGTTCATCAATACATCTACTGAAACTGTATATTATATTCTATAAAAAGAAGAAATTATATCTTATAAGCTATAACTGAAAATAAATCATCATTTTCTCTTTGAAGTTTCAACCACCATGCTTTCATGTAATGGATTATATTTTCGTTATTATAGAATATATGCCTAGAACAAGATCCAACTAAGGGGTGCTTACAGCTGTTGCAGAAGCAATGGCCACAGTCCATTTTGCTCACATCACTAACAGGCACATCGTCAATACATATATCACACATAACTGTAGAAGACGACTCGGGTAAATCAAGGTCAACAGCTCCAACCAGAGTTACACCTGCTTCAGCAAACATGCAAGCTTTCCCCTTTTCCACATAAACGGCACTTAACTTCTCAACATCCCAGCGGTAATGAATAAGAAGAGTTCTGGCATGGTGTTCTCTCACAGATATTAAGTCCATTACTCTTTGCAAATCTTCCCTCTGCAAGAATGAGGAAAAATACGTCAGTACCTAGAACATGTGCATATAGTTTCCAGAACAACAAATGCATGATGTTAATACTGAACATGAAAAGGGAAACATGAATTTTTTTTTTTTTTTTTTACCTGTGCAGCCAAGAGAGACTCTTTCGTGATTACCTAAAAAAGGCACAACAATGATCAGAAAACAAGTAGAAAATCTAATGATAAAATAGGCGATCCAACAAAATGCAGTAACCTAGAGTTCCACTTAATTTTGTCAAGTACAAATTACCCAAGAGTCTGGTCTTAAAAGGATTGTGCTAGTAAAAATAACCATGGTTTATTTGGCTAAGACGATTGTATTCAGGTCTTAACAACAAAGCAGCCAGGCGAAAAACATGAAACCTAAAATCCACAGCAATCAAATTTATCTGAACAAAACAAGAATTTTCACCTAAATACATAAGATTAGCCCGGCTTCTCTGCACACTCATTTAACCCATCAAAAGAACCAAATTTTCTCCCAAAAAAAATCCATTCATATAACAGTTCGAAATCACAGGATCGCCTTAAAAAGGTAGATATGACAAGTCACCCTAAAATCAACTTTAAGATGAAGATTGACATGATATCACAAAAGCTAAAATAAATACACATGATAGAGAGGGAAATAAATAAGGTGAGGATAACAGTCTTTTTCGCAAACTTGCTTGACCTATCAAAAGTACCAAACTTTCTCTAAACAGACCAAAATTCAGTACTAATAACCGTTCAAATGCCTTAAAAGGTAGATATCACAAGTCACTCAAAAATCCAAATTTCCAACTTATAAGGTGAATATTCCATGGTATCCAAAAAACCACAATTTTTTTTTTAAAAAAACACACATGATAAAGAGGAAAATAATTAAGGTGAGGATAAGATTAATATTCTTCTTCGCAAACTCGCTTAACCCATCAAAGAACCAAACTTTCTCTAAACAAACCCAAAACTCTGTACTTATAACCTTTCGAAACTACAGAATCTCCTTAAAAAGTTAGATATCAAAGTCACTCAATAATCCAATTTCCAACTTCATGGTGAAGATTCATACGCTGTTTCAAAAATAAAATAAAATAATAAAAAGAACACACATGATACACAGAGGAAAACAATTAGATTGAATACACATAGAATTCAGTGAGCTCTATAACTATTCCTACTGAGTTCAAAACAAAAGACATAATCGACAAGCATTCACATTTCATACTCAAAATTTTATGTATACAATTTTATGTATATACCTTGCAGGCAGGGGATTTGGACGGGGCCCACCGAGATTCAGAGTCTTCATTTTCGATCCCGTCGATCGATTCTTGGCCTGAGGAGTAATAATAATCACCTTCGCTGCCATTCATATAATCCTCCATCCTCGATTATTAGTTCCTTTATCCTAGGCGGGTATTTGTAAAAACAGATGAGTGTCTTCAAATTTGATGGCTTTGATAGGCTCTTGCCGGAAATAATCGGCGAGATCGAAATGAATTTCCCGGCTAATTACGCCGGCGATACAGAGTATAGACAGAGACTCAAAGTTTTCAATTCAAAAAATGTGATTTTATTTTATGCGGCTTCTGCTTTTTGGTGTGGGGAGGACAAGTTTATTTGAGAGTGTACTCTTGAAAATCTGGGCCTTTACGTTATCGTTGCAGAAAGTGGGTTGCAAAATGACCCGAATACGTTATGGACTAGAACTCGTTTGGCTAACCTTACGTTACTCGTATGTACTAGCATATGCACATGATCGGATCTACGATATTCTAGATCAAATTCTCGCAATATTTCAACTATGTTAACTTCATTTTTATAATAAGATTGGTAAAAATGAAATGATATACAATTATTTAGCAATGGCAACGATTTGGTAAGTATATCAACCAGTTTATCATTAGAAGATATGTAGGAGACAGCAAATGAACAATTTGTAACATGATTTCAAACAAAGTGGTAGTCAATAACAATGTTCTACATCGGGGAGTGAAAGACTATATTAAAAGATATATAAGTAATTCCAATGTTGTCACAAAAATGATAGGTCGTTGGGGATAGTTGCACTCTAAGTTTGAAGGGTAAATGTTTAATCTAGAGAACCTCATTTGAGTATGAAGTCGAGGCACAATACTTAGCCTCAGTAGAGGATTGGGCAATAGTTTTATGTTTCTTGAACCACCAAGAGATGGAGTGCCACCAAGAAAGATAATGTACATTGAAGTGAAGTTATGATCATCGAGATTTCTAATCCAATTAGCAATAATGAATGTTATTAAGCATAGAGTGGAGTGTTTCTAAAGTAGGAGACCATGATGGATAGTGTGTTTGAGGTAGTGAAGGATACACTTGACAGCAGTTGCACTTTAGAGGGACGATATATAAATTGAGAGAGTGTCTTGATGGCAAAGGACACATCAGGATGGGTAAGAAAGAGATACTAGAGACAACCAAGAACTTGATGGTAGAGAGTGGCGTCGGTGGCTAGAGACCCATCATGGAGAGTAAGAGAGATACTACTGGACATTGGACTGGTGTATGGTTTTGGGACCGTCATTTTAGATCAGGAGATAAGATAATGTATTTATCTTGAACGAGAAACAGGCCATAAGGTGAACGAATGATCTCAACACCGAAAAAGTAGTTAAGGGTCCCTAATTTTTTTCAAATGACAGACGGGAGCAGGAAATTGTTCATCAGTAAAACCTAGGGGCTAGCACAAATACACTTCCTTAGAAATAGAACCTTGAAAAAAAAACATTGTTGACGTCAAGTTGTTGAATACATCAGTTATTGCTTATGTCTAAGCTTGGGAAGATATGAATTGTTGTGCGCTTGACTACAGGATTGAAAGTGTCATGAAAATCAACACCCAAACGTCGGTGAAATGCCTTAAGTCGTAAGTAGGGTTTTGTACCTAGATATAGAGCCATAAGGATTTCGTTTGACTTGAAAAATCCACTTGTGGCAACATCATTTTTGGAGACAGAATGTGGAACCAAATTCCAAGTGCCATTTTTGAAAAGGACATTAAGTTAATTAGCCATTGCCTGATGCCAGTAAGGCATCTTATATGCGTAGGAACACACAAGATGGTTCAATAGAGTCAGGCAATGGATGGTTGGAGGTAGAGGAATGGAGAACTTTTGGATAATGTATATTGTTTTCAGACTAAGTGACCATGGTGTTAAAGTCGACAAAGGAAGGGAAAGTTGAATAGAACCCGATGATCAGTTATTCAGAACATTGAATAGAGCGAGATAGAGGGTCAGATTGGTTGGCCGATAGAGAAGATAGAGGTCCACGAGCGTGCTCCACGGGAAACAACTCCCTGTGGTGTAATTAAAAGATTTAAAAAAAAAAAAGTTCATAATACAAATGTTGAGAGAAATGGTTAAACACTCAGTTGCGCACACTCGAAAAATTTTGGGACCTTTGGGACCGGAAGTGTAATTGTTCCTTAGCCCTTGCGTGGGAATAATTTTTTGAAAATTACTTTTCCTGCACTCATCTTAACCACACATGCTTAAAACAAATAATTATTTTTTTTACCTTTTTCCATAACTTTTCATACTTTTTAACCACACATCCTCCAAATGATGCTTGGAGTTATACATTGCAGCATTCACATACCGTGAAATCTGTATACATTTTGAAGTTACCTACTAATTAATTTGTGTTGTTTAATTTGTGTTCATTCTTTGGAATTAAGAGATAACGATCAACAACTTCGATAACAGCAAAAAGAATAAACTTTATTAACAGCAACATGCTCTCCAGCAAAGATTAAATTACACACAATTTAAGCATCCATAAACATAGCTGCAGCTTCACTTATTTTGTTTGGGGGTTTGGGAGGGATATTGGTGCATGCAGAAACACCCTAGAGGTCTCTATTGACCTAAAATATACAATCCCATGACTAGAAATCCAACTCTTATCCAGAAATCAACTTCAACAAAGGATCAGATGCATAACTATGGCGAAAATGAGAATTGCAATAAACATCTTCCACAAAAGCTGTTTCCCATCAACTTGATATGAACGATAATGAAAACCATGAGCATAACCCCCATGAAATGAACCAGAAAACAAATACGGAACTCCAGAAGTGGCTCCATATACAGTAGCATCATTAAATCCATGCGAATGAAAGTTTAAAAAGGCTGGTAGGGAACCAAAAAATGTAGATAGTGTCGAGTGACCAAACCTTGCTATGGGATCTGACTCAGTGTGCTGGAAATAGTTTATATCTACACGTGGAGCTGTTTCTGATCTCAACCCCGTGGGCCGACTGGGAATAGTAATGGGCATAGGTCGTGATCTTGGATCAGGGCTTGTTCTGCCCCTGCCATATATAGGAACTAATTTCTCCTCCTGTACAAGAGCCTTACAAACCGGGCATTCATGGGAATGTGAATGAACTTGAAGCCATTGGTAAAGACAGGGCCAACAATAAAGGTGACCGCAGAGTGTAACAATTGGATCTTGTGCCAATTCGAAACAGATATTGCACTCAAAGTTTCCGGCATCTAACATTATATCAGCTGAAGAAGAGGGATCTGTTGATTCAGCAATCCCCCAATCCATATTTGCAGCCATAGAGCCTCAAGCGCTTGCCTGTTTATGAATCCCACAACAGAAACAATATAAATTATCCCATTTCATGATAACTGGAGGATCCTATATCACCAAGAAGAAATAACTGCCAAAGTGCATCAAGGAAATAAAAAAATAGAGATGTATTCTCCAGAACAGTCAACAACACACCATCATCGATTAATCACAAAACAAGTCAACCTATACAAAATCATAAGGAATATAAAATCCATGTCAAAGTACCGACAACAAAATTTTCTAAAAAACCGAGAATTAATCCTTACTGTCATACTTCAAATCATAATATATATGCTAGTCTTCTTGGGAGAGATTGGGCTTCAAAAAATAGTGAATCATCTTCTCAATATGCAAATGTATAATTCCCAGAAATTTCAATTGAGCTCATATACACTTTAGGGATTGGCTTCAAGCTATTCTC
Organism: Fraxinus quadrangulata; assembly: GCA_903798255.1. Taxonomy (NCBI): domain Eukaryota; kingdom Viridiplantae; phylum Streptophyta; class Magnoliopsida; order Lamiales; family Oleaceae; genus Fraxinus; species Fraxinus quadrangulata. The sequence goes on from CAIGRB010120947.1 coordinate 89,266, forward strand.
AACTCCTTTCCACCAATGGACTCCTCAACATATATGAAGGTGTGCGATTCATTGGAGAAATTCCAACCTCTCTACCTATGTGTTGTGTAAGGATTTCTCATAAATGACATGATATCTTCACTCGGACTATGTTTATAAATTTACTTGAACAATTCCAGATAATATCCTACCATTAGATATCCCGCTTCTCCTATTGCCCAAACCAGAAGAAAAGCTATAATAAGATGGCCAATGAATCTAATAACGAGGAGAACCATGATGTCCATTTCTTCAAGAAACAGAGAAGCACAACTGATTAATTCAGTAGAATAACTTTTTGGTCATCTAGTTTCAAAAAGGTTAGATTTTACTCTAATTTCTTGACAATGTATACCGTGTATTTATCATTTAAAAGATCAACCCACATAGAACTATTAGCTAATGAACAATCCATTCTGCCAGAAAAAAATAAGTCTACTGCAAAATATGGTCTGACTCTGTCGCCGATAAGCAGAAAATTATATAGAAATATTCTAAATATTCAAAAATTAACCCCCAAAAATCAATTATCTACCTTTAATTAACAATTGGAAAGCAGTAAAAATATTCTAAAGCAATAAGAAACCCTAATTGCTTATCTAATCTCGAATTAATTATAAACCCGCGAAGCAACCATCAAACTGAAACCCCAGTATCACAAAATTATTTTCAGTTATCACAAACAAAATTGCAACTATATACAAAAAAAAAAAATCAGCCTTCGACTCGATTCCCACAGTATACACAAATCACTCTTCTTCGCTGCTACGAACCATAATTAAATGTAAAAATTATTGCAATACAATGTATGCCCACATCAATGGCGTCTCCCGTATGGGGTGGAGTGGGTGCCGCTTACCTTGTAAATGGAGAATTTGTTGGGCGATTGGAAATTGGAGGGCCAACGCAGGTGGACGGTAGATTCCTTTCCTTCTGTTAAAATCCAACCACCATTCCCATTTATTGCTATTTCTGTAATTTGCAATTTCCATTCTTACCCACAAGCAATAACCTAATTTTCAAATGTACTTTTCTTTTCTAAAATAACTTTTAAACACGAGTTAAACTTGCATGGTGTGACAAGAATGTCTACAAGGTTTGTATGCAAATTTTCAATTAATAAAATATTCTACACACAAATAAATAAAATTACTTTAAATTTCAACAATATATTCTCCAAAAAATATTGTTCATTACTCCATTTTCTCCCAATAATGAAAGACAAACAAACTGTAAGTAAATTTCATTCAACATCAACAAATAGTATGTTTACATTGCAATTTGTAGGTCTATCTAGTCAAATGCTATTCTTAAAAAAAATAAAAAAAAAGAGCATATTTCTTTAGTCTGTGTGCAACGTCATTTACTTCACACTATTTTAGGTTGCAACTGAAGTCGGGAAAGAGGTCGGCAATGTTTGAAAGCATAGGATTATGCCTTCCAACGCATAAAAACTATAACATCTCAGAATTTTGATAGTCGAGACTCTACTAATTTATTTTCGTTTCACTTAAGCAATCACTTATTAGTAGGTAATGGATAATTATTATCAACCAGGAAGGTCCGTTGGCATGCTTACATATCTATGCATATTCACATTTGTAGAGATAGAGTAAAAATGAAAGACGTATCAATCGTTGAAGCATCATTTAGCGACACGCATAACCATAAGCTTGGCAAAAGGACACCATTGTATTACCACATGTTACAAAATGAATATTTTCACCTCCAATTTAGAAGAGTGTCTAGTACAAAAATATGCTCCAACCACCGAGACTCCTATCAAGGAAATGTATCCAAACAACGAGATTAGAGGCTTCGGACATAGATGCCATTTAAGTGCAAAATTTGACACGATCAACATAGATTTAAATAATAAAATTATGCGTGCACATAATCAATTGCATGACAAATGCCACTAAAGCATAAGCCTTACAAGAATCTTGAAAATTGAACATAATCATGACTTTCAAAATAATAATAAAACTTATCAACTCACAAAAATGACTAGAAGACTTCTAAACATTGTCTACAAATAGGATAATTTACACAATTAATAAAAGATTGAAAATATAAGATCTATTTTTCCACTCTAAAAAGGTCACCTCGCATCAATGCACAATTAAGGGTCGACACTATTAGAAATCTTAGTCTTTCCCAAAGATTTCCATCCAAAATAACGCTGAAAACCCCGTCTTTCTTTTCTACTTAGAACTTGCCCCAACGGCACACCCAAAACCATTGATTTAAGCATATACTATACAACTAAATCTACTAGTATCATATGTTTGATTTATACGAAACTTGATTTATTTTGACTATAAAACAAGTGTGTTTGAGCCACATTATTTTGGAAGAATGTATTTTGAAATAGAAGATTGATGGATAATGTGTGGTTGAAAAATACGGAAAAATTATTAATGTGATAGAAAATATTATTTTATTGAAAAATGTGTGGTTCAAAATGAGTAGAAAAATGAAAATTTTAATATGTCTCAAACAGGGGCTAAATCTATTCTCGAAAATTTACAAATTTGCTGAAACACCTGAATTATCATTAATAAACAATCTTGAAAATTCTAGCACAATTATGAGTGGGAAAGAATGTAATGTTCTTCGTAAACAATTGATTCCAAAGAGGTCAAACCTGGTACAAGTATTTCCAAACGACGAGACTCAAACCCAAGATGATACAAGACCCAAGTCGAACTCTGAAAGAAGGCGACTTAGCCTTCTATCAACACATGAAAATCACAAAGGCTTGGGGGATGTTTACAAATATATCAGGCAAAGACAATAAAACCAAAAAAAGAATATGAGCCGATCATATTTCATTACAGGAAAGCTTCAAATTCTCACTATATTTTTACAAACACCTGATGGGAAATCATCACTAACAAATACCTCATTTTGATATTTCTCAATTAAACTCTACAAAAATTTGCATATCTGCAAATACTTTGCTCTTTTTTTTTTTCTTTTTTATACTTCGCGGGGACATGGTGTTTTAAAATTTGAAGTTCCATCTTAAAAGATCAATCTTATTAAAATGA